>JAOPSE010000045.1:3821375-4121471 GCA_029449295.1 Zea luxurians | reverse complement strand
TAGTCGAATTGTTCTCTAATCAAATATTCGAATAGCGGGTAAAAATTCATCTGAATTCCAGAGTATTCACTAAATCAAATTCTATCTAAATTTTGTATCGAATACAGTCTACAATATCGAAGCCGATCTCGTTTAGTTCAGTTCATGTGTTCCTTGCCTCGATATAAATCTTCAAATATAAATAACTGGTATAAATTTATCTGATTCCAGGAACCTTCACCAAATTAAATCCGGTCCAAATATTGTTGTCGATCTTATTTTATTCGACCCTTTTATATATCTTTTAGACCCTTATTTCATACCCCATTTAAACTCTAATTCTAAATTTGGATTGTTTATTCTGCGTAGAAGAAAATATCTCTCTACCCTTATCCCTGAAATGTCTCCTCCTTTCTTCTTATCCTGAGGTGTATGATTTTCTAGAGACCTCTCTCATCACACGTCGTTCTTCTTCTAATTCTCCACGCTTCTAATTGCCCTTGGATTTTTATCTATCCACGTCTCCTTTCTTATCCTTTCTCTTGCCGCTCAACCTGGGAGCAATTCCTTATCTTCTATGGTCCTACTGCACGCACATATGCCTCTACTCTCTTCCGTTCAGCGTCCTTTCATTGTGCTTGGAGCACTACTCGGACTCCATCTGCGATCAATGTCGCTCCAGCCCACGCAGCGCGCTCACCTCGGCTTCCTCATCACCATCGTGCCCACAGCCCAGCTCCTGCTCCTCCCAGCCATGGAACCCTCCAGCCGACGCTCCTCCAATCGCCCAGCCCTGCCGGAGCTTCACCCATGACCGTGGCCGCGGTACTCCGGCTCATCTGCGCGCGCCGCTATCAAGTTCCACGCGCCTGGGTCTTCTTCCCCCTGTGCATATCCGGCCGGAGCTCCGCTCATCCCCTTGGCGCCTGCTCAGACCACGCCCAGCGCCATGCGCGTCTTCCTCGCTGCTCGCCCAGCTCTCTGCTCGTCGGTGTCCTTTGCTCCTCCAGTTTGCCGAGGCCCCTCACAGCCGCCGTCCTGCTCAGCCACAGCAAGCCAGCGACCTTCCTGTTCGTGTCCTCCCCCATCACGCCCAGGTTCCCTGCCCCAGCGTCGTGCGCCCTGGAGTTCGCTATGGACACTGGATGCCATTGTCGTTCTCTGGCGCGTGCCTGTCTGTGCTCGTTCAGAGCCGCGTCGCGTCGATCTACTCGTCCTGGCGACCGAGCTCCTCCCTGCCTCACCGTACTAGCTGTCTACATCATCGTCGTACTTGGCTCCCCGACCATCGTGGCGTTGTTATTTCCTGCTGCGTCGTGACATCGTCGAGCTCCGGTGCTTAGCGTCATGGTCGCTGCGCTGTTATCGCTCTGACTTCCTTGTCCTCGTGCGGTGTGTGGCGGTCATGTTCGCATCCGCGGCATCAGCGTTCCCATCGCCGTTGAACTCCCAGACATGTTCCTCTCTGTTCGCTTGTCCTCGGTTCCGACCAGGTCTCACGCGCGTGATTTTGAAGCTCTGCGCGTTCGTCGTGTCGCGATGTGTGTCGATATTCTCTACCGGCAGACCTCGTCGTCGACCATGTTCAAGTGATTGCTCGGCTCCTTGCCTCCCTTGCATCTTCCCCAATAGACCGCTCGCTCTGCTTCAGCTCGTGTCCTAGGATGTCGTACCGCGCTATCATCACCTCCTATCGTAAACTCAATTTCCGTTGTCGTCACTTCACCGTACTCGTTGGTCGTACGCCCTTGGAACTCCCTGTTTAGTAAAATAAATGAACCGGAGCTCATCGTCGTCTCTCATCTGCCAAGCCGATTCGGTCATGGTAAGCCGATTTGTTTTTACGCTTAATTGGATTGGTTAGTTATATTATGGTGACGCTCTGGGAAGAATACCTTTCTTATTTCTTTTGTATGTTATATGTTGCCATAAGGTATTGTAGAAATATTTCCTATGCGGTAGTCATGTCATGTGCTGTTAGACTTGTATGCAAGGCACGATTAAATTAATAATGTAAGAAGTGGGATTAGCAATTTTAAAATTGTCTAGCTGGTAGTGCTTTTAGTGTTGCTTGTGAGAATCCTTACTGCATGAAGGTGCCGATCCCTTACTTTATAGTAGTTATTACATTCTATGTGATTTGCTTGGGTTATTAGTTTCGAGTGAATTTAAAATTAGCGCGGTAAACGTGTAATCGACGAAAAACCTGGATTCGTATTCGTTAATCAATGTAGTGGATCTGAGCTAAATTTATTGTTGGCGCGCAAGTTGTTAGCCGAATTGTTAGATAGATTAAATAAATATGTATGATGCGAAATAAAATTAAATTAGTTCTTGAGAAGCAAAGTGGTATAATTTATAAAGCGAGGGATAAATTTAGCATTTAACTAATTAGTTGATGAGTTGTGTTTAGGCTAATTATGTTTAATGTGTGTTCGTGATGTTTGCGTTAGGTTCGTTTAATTTAGAGAACCATAATTATTACGCTTAGTCATATGTCGATAACTAGTGTTTTGTAGAAAATGGTACGACGCTTCGCCTCTAGGTGTTTAATTCGCTATCGCGTAGCACTATTTAGGTTTGTAATATTCCGGTCTATATGCATTCATGTGCATAATGCATTCCATTCAGGTACGTGAATTAACCGCATGATGCGGAAGACAAGCCAAGTCGGCCCCAAGCGCGGGCTAATCCGTCGGATGATGTTGATGGACAAATCTGGAGATGGACAATGGAGCGAGTATCGGAATAAAGGCTGATCGCCAAATGGACGTCGTCTAACAACACTAACCTAGTGTTATCCAGGCAAGCCCCGGTGCATGCAACCCCTTCCTTGTGTTTTTAAATAATTTTTGCACACTTTAAGTCTAGTGAAATGTGCATTAGGTTTATAGGAGTTGCTTGGAACCCTTTGATGCATTGCCTTCCTTGATATCCATACCTTTATAGATACTTCTGATGAAGTATCAAAATATGATTTACAAAAATACTTATCCCTGCTTCGATCTTGTGGATAGAGGTTGTCCTTTGCGTTAATGCCTAGCTCAGGGCTTATCCTGAGGAAGGATGGCTTCTGTCTGCAAGAATATTTTCATTGGGAGCAATGGTGGGATCTTACTGCAAAGTTCCCTATAATGCTCTTTTCATCCTAAGGAATACAAACAATCATAAGGATGGAAGTACTTAAATCGGGACTTGGGCTAGGAACAGGTGATGTTCTACCTAGGTTAGTTAAGGATTGGATGCGTATGTAGACCTGTTGATCAAGGACTATCTTAACTAGCCACATGCCCTGGATATGGGACAGGGTAAGCTTGAACCCGACTATTCCATACATGAAAAGACAATCGCGCACTTGGAGTGGAGAGATGGCGAGAGTGGCACATACCCTCCTGGCAACGGACCGCCTAAAAGGGGTGGTGTGCTCTCGGGTGGCGCGGACCTATTCATGTAGTGGAGGATCCGTGGGAATGGTAGACATATGCAAGAGTTATGAGAAACATATGTCGTGCGGTTAGAGATCCTCAGCTGAGTAAATCGATTCGGATCGCCGTTATATCCCCAGAGACTGGAGACTTGATCTCCGACCTACAACCTAAGTCAGGATGTGAACCTCATGAATAAAAATGATGTTGTATTGATGAGATGGTGAAATTAGACTAGATGCAAACAAGGTCTATTAATACTTAATCAAGCATTAAAATGTTGAAAGTAAGGACTCGCTTTAGTAAGCTATTTCTGCAAAAGTATTTAAGTTGATTCTCACTAAAAGCCTCTCCTTGATTCCTAAATCCAGCATACCCTTGAGAGTCTTTTCTTTAGTCGGGTAAGTCTTGCTGGGTAATTACATACTCAGGGTTTTATTCCCTGTTGTTTTTCAGGTTATAATTTTGTGCTGCTGATGATGGTGTTAAGTGTCGGTGGGCTCAGCCTTCTTATAAGTCTAAGTACTTCTTCTATACTTCTTATTAAGGATGATCACTTGAGCTAGCATATATTACAAACTTATACTTTTTTAATCACTCCGATAAAATAATGTAAAATTTTTGTAACCTGTAAAATTTGGTAATAAGATTTCCGCTGCAAAAATGTTGTGTGTGTGATTGGTGTTACTTAATCCCGCGGTTCTGGTTGTAAGTGGTTTATCTGATGTCCTTGGGGCAATCGGACGGATCCTGTTAAGTTATCTGGTGCACATGCATGGCCGTCTGAGGTCTTTAGGACAAGGACAGGTGCATGTGAGCCCGATACCTTGGGAGGTTCTGCCACAGCTGGTATCGGAGCAGGATTAAGTATATACGGTCACATACGTATTTTCAAAACAAAAGTTTTGGTTTCGAAAAACCTATTTTCAACTAAACACATTGTTTGGCTTTGAAAAACTATAATGCTAGCGACATCCTCAGTTAAGCCCTAAATTAAGGACTATTAGGTGGATTAGTTTAAAACCATAACCCACAATCGGGTGGATATTGCATACATGTGTATTGTTATTTTTGAGGCCATTCAGTTTTGAATGGATCGACGCTCAGGTAAGGTGAGATGTGAGAGCATAACCGAACAAACATCGGTCTAGGGAAGAGTATAAAAAGCGCTTGATTATTGTCGGGGACCATAATTAGGGGTACCCTCAAGTCTCCTAATTCTCAGCTGGTAACCCCCATCAGCATAAAGCTGCAAAGGCCTGATGGGTGCGATCAAGTCAGGGATCAGTCCATTCGAGGGACTCGATCACGCCTCGCCCGAACCTAGCCTCGGATAAGGGCATCCGACCCCGGAGGATCTCCACCTCGCCCGAGGCCCCCCTCCAGCGGCGAACACGTTCCCGGCTCGCCCGAGGACCTGTCTTCACCAAGAAGCAACCCCGACCAAATCGCAGGAGCATTTAATGCAAAGGTGGCCTGACACCTTTATCCTGACGCGCGCCCCTCAGCTGACAGAGCCGAAGTGACTACCGTCACTTCGCCGCTCCACTGAACGGTCTGACAGAAAGACAGCGCCGCCTGTGCCGCTCCGACTGCGGTGCCACTTGACAGAGTGAGGCTGACAGGCAGTCAGGCCCGGCCGCACACCATAGGAAACTCTGCTCCGCCCAACCCAGGGCTCGGACTCGGGCTAAGCCCCGGAAGACGGCGAACTCCGCTCCGCCTGACCCAGGGCTCAGACTCGGGCTAAGCCCCGGAAGACGGCGAACTCCGCTCCGCCCGACCCAGGGCTCGGACTCGGGCTAAGCCCCCGAAGACGGCGAACTCCGCTCCGCCCGACCCAGGGCTCGGACTCGGGCAAAGCCCCAAAAGACGGCGAACTCCGCTCCACCCGACCCAGGGCTCGGACTTGGGCTCGGCCCCAGAAGACGACGAACTCCGCTTCGCCCGACCCCAGGACTCAAATTCCGCCCTAGCCTCAGCCAACGGCCTACGCCTCGCCCGACCTAGGGGCTCGGACTCGGCCTCGGCCACGGAAGACGGACTCGACCTCGACCACGGAGGAGCCTCCATATCGCCCAACCTAGGGCGCGGACTGGCCACGTCAACAGGAGGCGCCATCATTACCCTACTCCAAGCTGACTCAGGCTACAGGGAACAAGACCGGCGTCCCATCTGGCTCGCTCCGCCAGATAGGCGATGATGGCGCCTCGCACGTTCCCTGATGATGGCGGCTCTCGGCCCCCTTACGGAAGCAAGAGGACGTTAGCAAGGACTCGACGGCCCCGACAGCTGTCCCTCCGCCAGGCTCCAGCACTCCTCCGACGGCCATGACATCACACAAACCGGGCGCCAAAATCTCTCCGGCCGCCACGATGGCGTGTACTTAGGGCGCTAGCTCTCCTCCGCTAGACACGTAGCACTCTGCTACACCCCCCATTGTACACCTGGACCCTCTCCTTACGCCTATAAAAGGAAGGACCAGGGCCCTCTTAGAGAGGGTTGGCCGCACGGGGACGAGGACAGGACGGGCGCTCGCGTGAGGCCGCTCGCTCCTCCCCCCGCGTGGACGCTTGTAACCCCCTACAGCAAGCGCACCCGACCTAGGCACGGGACGAACACGAAGGCCGCGGGATTTCCACCTCTCTCACGCCCATCTCCGGCCACCTCACTTCCCCCCTTCGCGCTCGGCCTCGCGTCGACCCATCTGGGCTGGTGCACGCGGCGACACTTCACTCGTCGGCTCAGGGACCCCCCGGTCTCGAAACGCCGACAGTTGGCGCGCCAGGTAGGGGCCTGCTGCGTGTTGACGAACAACTTCCCGTCAAGCTCCAGATGGGTAGTCTCCAGCATCCTCTCCGGCTCGGGACGGTGCTCCGTTTCGGGAGCCTTGAGTTCATGTCCCTCGACGGCAGCTACGACATGATACTCTTTCCACCGCCGGGCGACAGCGACAGTGGCGGCCGACAGTCTGCCCGCCGGCGGCGGGATCGACGACGTCTTCCCCGCGTGGTGGAAGAACAACCTTCGAGCTCGCCCCGTCCTCTTCCCCGTCGACGGAGGAGGAGGAGGCAGGGCAACCAAGGCCAAGCAGGAGGCGGCGCCTCGTCGGCTGTCGAGCGAGTCGACAATGCCAGCACTCCAACGGGGGGCACGTCGGGCATCGGCCTCGCGCTTGAGACGAAGACGAGCGCTGTCTCCTCGCGACACGTCAATCCCGAGCCAACGGACGATGCCAGCACGCTCGCAAAAGGCTTGCTGGGTGTCACCCTCGTACCTGAGACAACGGTGCAGTCAGTCCCCGACGTGACCTCATCACCGCCCGTCGACCAAGAGGTACCGACCGATTCCCATCCCACGCCTCTCAGATTTAGCCTCGACCTGCCTAGCGGCTCCGCTTTGGCGGACGCTTTCGTAGAGGCGAATCCGAACCCTCTGGGGTTTCGTATGCGGTCACCTTGGGACCTGCTGACGGACGTCTCGACCTACGTGCCCTTCGGGTCTGAGGAAGACGACGAGCCTAGCTTCCATTGGGATTTCTCCGAACTTGGCAACCCCAGTGCCATGCGGGACCTCATGACCGCATGCTACTACTGCCTTTCCGGCTGTTCCGACGGTAGCCGTAGCCTCGGCGACGAGGACTACGGCCCGAGCCGCGAATGTTTCCACGTCGATCTAGGGGGTCCCTCCGAAGGCAACCATCTTGGCATGCCGGAGGACGGTGATCTCCCTAGGCCGGTGCCTCGCGTTGACATCCCGCGGGAGCTAGCTGTGGTCCCCGTTCCGGTGGGGGGTCACGACCCACAACTCGAGCAAATCCGCGGGGTGCAGGCCAGGCTCGACGAGGGAGCAGGAGCGCTCGAGCCAATCCGCCGGGACGTCGGGCAGGCATGGGCGGGCCAACCTCCGGCCGGAGAAATGCGTCCTCTACCCCAGGGCTTCCAGCATCGTATCGCCGGCGATGTCAGGGTCAGGCCGCCACCCGCATCCAGTGGGGTCGGTCAGAACCTGGCTGCAGCAGCAATGCTCCTCCGCGCGATGCCGGAGCCATCAACCACCGAGGGGCGGCGAATCCAGGGAGAGCTCAAGGATCTCCTGGAAGGCGCCGCGGTCCGGCGGGCCGAGAGCTCCGCCTCCCGAAGGCAGGGGTACCCCTCGGAACATCATGTCGTGACTTCCCGATTCATGCGGGAAGCCTCGGTCTACACCGGGCGCACGCGCAACACAGCGCCTGCAGCCCCGGGTCGCTTCGGCAACGAGCACCATCACTGCGATCGTTGGGCCCACCTCGACGAGAGGGTGCGCCGAGGCTACCACCCCAGGCGTGGGGGACGCTACGACTGCGGGGAGGATCGAAGTCCCTCGCCCGAACCACCCGGTCCGCAGGCCTTCAGCCGGGCCATACGACGGGCGCCGTTCCCGATCCGGTTCCGACCCCCGACTACTATCACAAAGTACTCGGGGGAGACGAGACCGGAACTGTGGCTCGCGGACTACCGTCTGGCCTGCCAACTGGGTGGAACGGACGATGACAACCTCATCATCCGCAACCTCCCCCTGTTCCTCTCCGACACTGCTCGTGCCTGGTTGGAGCACCTGCCTCCGGGGCAGATCTCCAACTGGGACGACCTAGTCCAAGCTTTCGCCGGCAATTTCCAGGGCACGTACGTGCGCCCCGGGAATTCCTGGGACCTCCGAAGCTGCCGACAGCAGCCGGGAGAGTCTCTCCGGGACTACATCCGGCGATTCTCGAAGCAGCGCACCGAGCTGCCCAACATCACCGACTCGGACGTCATCGGCGCGTTCCTCGCTGGCACCACCTGCCGTGACCTGGTGAGCAAGCTGGGTCGCAAGACCCCCACCAGGGCGAGCGAGCTGATGGACATCGCCACCAAGTTTGCCTCCGGCCAGGAGGCGAAAGAGGCTATCTTCTGGAAGGACAAGCAGCCCCAGGGCCGCCCATCGGAAGATGCCCCCGAGGCGTCAGCTCAGCGCGGCGCCAGGAAGAAGGGCAAGAAGAAGTCGCAAGCGAAACGCGACGCTGCCGACGCGGACCTTGTCGCCGCCGCCGAGTACAAGAACCCTTGGAAACCCCCCGGAGGTCCCAACCTCTTCGACAAGATGCTCAAGGAGCCGTGCCCCTATCACCAGGGGCCCATCAAGCACACCCTTGAGGAGTGCGTCATGCTTCGGCGCCACTTCCACAGGGCCGGGCCACCCGCGGAGGGTGGCAGGGCCCGCGACGACGACAAGAAGGAAGATCACCAGGCAGGAGAGTTCCCCGAGGTCCGCGACTGCTTCATGATCTACGGCGGGCAAGCGGCGAACGCCTCGGCTCGGCACCGCAAGCAAGAGCGCCGGGAGGTCTGTTCGGTGAAGGTGGCGGCGCCAGTCTACCTAGACTGGTCCGACAAGCCCATCACCTTTGACCAAGCCGACCACCCCGACCATGTGCCGAGCCCGGGGAAATACCCGCTCGTTGTCGACCCCGTCATCGGCGACGTCAGGCTCACCAAGGTCCTCATGGACGGAGGCAGCAGCCTCAACATCATCTACGCCGAGACCCTCGGGCTTCTGCGTATCGATCTGTCCTCGGTCCGGGCGGGCGCTGTGCCTTTCCATGGGATCATCCCTGGGAAGCGCGTCCAGCCCCTCGGACAACTCGATCTTCCCGTCTGCTTCGAAACACCCTCCAACTTCCGAAGGGAGACCCTGACGTTCGAGGTGGTCGGGTTCCGAGGAACCTACCACGCGGTATTGGGGAGGCCCTGCTACGCGAAGTTCATGGCCGTCCCCAACTACACCTACCTCAAGCTCAAGATGCCGGGCCCCAACGGGGTCATCACCGTCGGCCCCACGTACAAACACACGTTCGAATGCGACGTGGAGTGCGTGGAGTACGCCGAGGCCCTCGCCGAGTCCGAGGCCCTCATCGCCGACCTGGAGAGCCTCTCTAAGGAGGTGCCAGACATGAAGCGTCATGCCGGCAACTTCGAGCCAGCGGAGACGGTTAAGTCCGTCCCCCTCGACCCCAGCAGCGACGCCTCCAAGCAAGTCCAGATCGGCTCCGGGCTCGATCCCAAATAGGAAGCAGTGCTCGTCGACTTTCTCTGCGCGAACGCCGACGTCTTCGCGTGGAGTCCCTCGGACATGCCCGGCATACCGAGGGATGTCGCCGAGCACTAGCTGGACATCTGAGCCAGAGCCCGACCCGTCAAGCAGCCTCTACGCCGATTCGACGAGGAGAAGCGCAGGGCCATAGGCGAGGAGATCCACAAGCTAATGGCGGCAGGGTTCATCAAAGAGGTATTCCATCCCGAATGGCTTGCCAACCCTGTGCTTGTGAGAAAGAAAGGGGGGAAATGGCGGATGTGTGTAGACTACACTGGTCTGAACAAAGCATGTCCGATGGTTCCCTACCCTCTGCCTCGCATTGATCAGATCATGGATTCCACTGCTGGGTGCGAAACCCTGTCTTTCCTCGATGCCTACTCAGGGTATCACCAAATCAGGATGAAAGAGTCCGACCAGCTCGCGACTTCTTTCATCACACCCTTCGGCATGTACTGCTATGTCACCATGCCGTTCGGCTTGAGGAATGCGGGCGCGACGTACCAGCGGTGCATGAACCATGTGTTCGGCGAGCACATTGGCCGCACGGTCGAGGCCTACGTCGATGACATCGTAGTCAAGACGAGGAAAGCCTCCGACCTCCTTTTCGACCTTGAAGTGACATTCCGATGTCTCAAGGCGAAAGGTGTCAAGCTCAATCCTGAAAAGTGTGTCTTCGGGGTGCCCCGAGGCATGCTCTTGGGGTTCATCGTCTCCGAGTGGGGCATCGAAGCCAACCCGGAGAAGATCGCAGCCATCACCAGCATGGGGCCCATCAAGGACTTGAAAGGCGTACAGAGGGTCATGGGATGTCTCGCGGCTCTGAGCCACTTTATCTCACGCCTCGGCGAAAGAGGTCTACCCCTGTACCGCCTCTTAAGGAAGGCCGAGCGCTTCACTTGGACCCCTGAGGCCGAGGAAGCCCTCGGGAACCTGAAGGCGCTCCTCACGAAGGTGCCTATCCTGGTGCCCCCAGATGCCGGAGAAGCCCTCTTGGTCTACGTCGTCGCGACCACTCAGGTGGTTAGCGCCGCAATTGTGGTCGAGAGGCAAGAAGAGGGGCATGCATTGCCCGTTCAGAGGCCAGTCTACTTCGTCAGCGAGGTACTGACCGAAACCAAAATCCGCTACCCACAAGTTTAGAAGCTGCTGTACGCGGTGATCCTGACACAGCGGAAGTTGCGACACTACTTCGAGTCTCATCCGGTAACTGTGGTGTCATCCTTCCCCCTGGGGGAGATCATCCATTGCCGAGAGGCCTCGGGTAGGATTGCAAAGTGGGCGGTGGAAATCATGGGCGAAACAATCTCGTTCGCCCCTCGGAAGGCCATCAAATCCCAGGCCTTGGCGGACTTCGTGGCTGAATGGGTCGACACCCAGCTACCAACAGCTCCGATCCAACCGGAGCTTTGGACCATGTTCTTCGATGGGTAGCTGACGAAGACAGGAGCCGGCGCAGCCCTACTCTTCATCTCGCCCCTCGGGAAGCACCTACGCTACGTGCTACGCCTCCACTTCCAAGCGTCCAACAATGTAGCTGAGTAGGAGGCTCTGGTCAACGGGTTGCGGATTGCCGTTGAGATAGGGGTCCGACGCCTCGACGCTCGCGGTGACTCGCAGCTCGTCATCGACCAAGTCATGAAGAACTCCCACTGCCGCGACCCGAAGATGGAGGCCTACTGCGATGAGGTTCGGTGCCTGGAAGACAAGTTCTACGGGCTCGAGCTCAACCACATCGCTCGGCGCTACAACGAGACTGCGGACGAGCTGGCTAAAATAGCCTCGGGGCGAACAACGGTTCCCCCGGACGTCTTCTCCCGAGATCTGCATCAACCCTCCGTCAAGATCGACGATGCGCCCGAGCCTGAGGCACCCTCGGCCCAGCCCGAGGTACCCTCGGCACAGTCCGAGGCACCCTCGGCTCGGCCCGAGGCACCCTCGGTTCGGCCCGAGGTACCCTCGGCCCCCGAGGGCGAAACGCTGCGCGTCGAGGGGGAGCAAAGCGGGGTCACGCCTGATCAAAACTGGCAGACCCCGTACCTGCAATATCTCCACCGAGGAGAGCTACCCCTTGACCGAGCCGAAGCTCGACGGTTGGCGCGGCGCGCCAAGTCGTTCGTCTTGCTGGGAGAAGGGAAGGAGCTCTACCACCGTAGCCCTTCAGGCATCCTCCAGCGATGCATCTCCACCACCGAAGGTTAGGAACTCCTCCGAGAAATACACTCGGGGGCTTGCGGCCACCACGCAGCACCTCGAGCCCTTGTCGAAAATGCTTTCCGACAAGGTTTCTCCTGGCCAACGGCGGTGGCCGACGCCACTAGAATTGTCCGCGCCTGCGAAGGGTGTCAGTTCTATGCGAGGCAGACCCACCTGCCCGCTCAGGCTCTGCAGACGATACCCATCACATGGCCTTTTGCTGTGTGGGGTCTGGACCTCGTCGGCCCCATGCAGAAGGCACCCGGGGGCTACACGCACCTGTTGGTCGCCATCGACAAATTTTCCAAGTGGATCGAGGTCCGACCCCTGAACAGCATCAGGTCCGAGCAGGCGGTGGCGTTCTTCACTAACATCATCCATTGTTTCGGGGTCCCGAACTCCATCATCACCGACAACGGCACCCAGTTCACCGGCAGAAAGTTCCTGGACTTCTGCGAGGATCACCACATCCGGGTGGACTGGGCCACCGTGGCTCATCCCATGACGAATGGGCAAGTAGAGCGTGCCAACGGCATGATTCTACAAGGACTCAAGCCTCGGATTTACAACGACCTCAACAAGTTCGGCAAGCGATGGGTGAAGGAACTCCCCTCGGTGGTCTGGAGCCTGAGAACGACACCGAGCCGAGCCACGGGCTTCACGCCGTTCTTTCTAGTCTATGGGGCCGAGGCCATCTTGCCCACAGACCTGGAATACGGTTCCCCGAGGACGAGGGCCTATGACGACCAAAGCAACCAAGCTAGTCGAGAAGACTCGCTGGACCAGCTGGAAGAGGCTCGGGACAAGGCCTTACTACACTCGGCGTGGTACTAGCAGTCCATGCGACGCTACCACGCCCAAGGGGTCCGGTCCCGAGACCTCCAGGTGGGCGACCTGGTGCTTCGGCTGCGACAAGACGCCCGAGGTCGACACAAGCTCACGCCCCCTGGGAGGGGCCGTTCGTCATCGCCAAAGTTCTAAAACCCGGAACATACAAGCTGGCCAACAGTCAAGGCGAGGTCTACAGCAACGCTTGGAACATCCAACAGCTACGTCGCTTCTACCCTTAAGATATTTTCAAGTTGTTCATATACCTCGCTCTCACGCAAAGTTTAGTCATCAAGGAAGGGTCAGCCTTGCCTCGGCAAAGCCCGACCCTCCCTCGGGGGCTAAAAGGGGGGAACCCCCTCTGCGTCGAAATTTTCCTCGAAAAAGATCTTTTCCGCCGGAATGTCTTTCGTGCTTTTCGACTACTTCGAAAGTGGATCCTAAAAACGATGGAGTACGCGTAAGCAGCCAAGGCTGACCGAGCCGAGGGACTCCTACGCCTCCGGGATACGGATACCTCACTCATCACCTTCTGCCATAAGTAACTCACGTTCAGATAAGTGATTCCGCGGACTGAACAAGTCTTCACATTCGGAAGCTCTCCTGCCGGAGCGATTCTTCGAGCTCTCTCGGCCGCGTCGGTGACAGAACCCCATGGACGGGTAAGAGTGCGCGTAAGCGGCAAGGCCGACCGAGCCGAGGGACTCCTACGCCTCCGGGATACGGATACCTCACTCATCACCTTCCGTGAGAAGCAACTCTCGCTCGCACAAACAGTTCTGTTACCGACAAAAAAGTCCAGATACTCGAAACAAGAGGAAAGGAGACGCGGCTTTACAATACGACGAGGGTGTGTTTCGGCCTCGGCGGCCGCAGAAAACACACGCTACAAGATAAATCCGATCCTGCAGGCTCGGATCTTGACGGCTAAAGGGAGCAGCAGCACCCTCGGCGCCGACAACACCTCTGGCGAGGTCCGACATAGCCTCGGACGGCGACGCGGTCCAAGGGTCTCCGCTCTGAAGGACAACGTCATCACCGAGCCCGGGCCATCGCTGCCAGGGTCTTCTCCAAGAATCCGGCCCGAGCAGGCGGCTCGGCCGGTCACCCCGGGGCCTCGGCTAGCTGTCCCCCAAGGACATCAGCCCGGCCCGAGGCCTTGGCAGGTCAATTCCGGCGTCGGTCCCGCTAACGGACGACCCGGCCAGGCTCCGGCCGACCTGGTCTTCTTTTCGAGCCAACTCTACCTCTGTTCGCGCTGGCACCGCTACCCCTGGCCTCGGCTCATCGAAGAGCGACCGAGGGTTTCCTCTAACTAAGCAAGGGAAGCCTCGGACAACAAGGCTGACCGAGCTGAGGGACTCCTACGCCTCCGGGATACGGATACCTCACTCGTCACCTTTACATGGGGCGACTCACGCTTGGTGAAGCGGTTCAGACAACCAACATGCGAGTCTTAGTGCTCGAAAATGGGGAAAAAACACGGCTCCGCGCCGAATTTACATACACGTTCAGGCCTCGACAGCCACAGTGAATAAAAACACTGGCATTCGAAGTGCCATTACAAACGGAACTCCGGTTCCACCTCCGCAGGTACGAACAACCCCACTAGATGGGGGAGGGGCCTGCGGAGCAGCAGAAGACCGACGGGAGGCTTGCCGTCGTCCGCTCCGCCAGCAACGACAACGGCCCCCGCTCCGGGTGGCCGAACTGCAGCAGTGAGGGCCTCAAGGCGGATGCTGCTGCAATCTTGCCCTCGCCCACGCCGACGCTCGAGGGGCGAGGACAAGTACAAAGAGCCGGAGGCCCAAAGCGGATGGTGGCGGTGACCCCGTCGGCAACGGGGACTTCTCGAGCCGCCTCCACCTCGGCACCGATGACAGGGACCGTCAGCCCTCCGGTAGATCCCCACTCAGATCCTCCCGGGCGAGTGAGGCACCGACCTCCGCGTGGAGGCGCCGTACCGGTGCAAAGGTAGAACCGCCCCAGAACACGAACGCCGCCCTGGCAGCGCGTGATATCTTGGGCGGTCCTCCCATGCACACGGCGCGGCAGCCGCCTTCCGGCAGGAGGGGGAACCAGGAGCTAAGCCGACGAGCCCGACACGCTGAGGCTGACGACACCCGCCGTCGACCAGCCCCGCGTTGTCGAAGTCCGACCCGCCCGCAGGGCCAGTGAGCGCCCTCTCCCTCGAACGCCGAAGGAGAGGCCGACCCACGAACCCGCGCGGGAGGTAGAGCTCCGGCTCAACCCGGCCTCCACCCCAGCGGGGATGATGAACATCCTTGAAGCTGAGGGTGGGACCAAGATCGCAGCCCGGCTTGCCTCTCCCCACCATCAAGCTGGTGGTCACCGTCTTGGGTGACCGCCGACGGAGGGGTGCGACCGGGCTGCATGATGAAAATCCTTGAAGCCGAACGACGGCTGAAAGGTACCAACTCCCGCAGAGTTGCGTTCCTCCAACGACGAAGCGGAAAGACGGCGGATATCCCCCATCCGGGGGCTTGGAAGATGGAAAGACACGATGCATAAGGGAGCACGAAGACACGGTCGCCTTCCAAGAGGGTCACCCTCCTTTTAAAGGCGACTCTCCCTACTTGCGTCCCCAGCCGTCGTGGGCTGAGTCTTCTCCAACACGCTCCAAGGCCCTCCCCCTACGGCGCGGGGGCTGGGTCCCACACGTCATGCAAGCCGGCCTAGAGCAGAAGAAGCCAAACCGCCGTGCGCGGTACGTGCAACCGCCCAGCGGTTACAAGCGGCTCTCCACTTTTGCCCAGACCAGCGGGCGAAAGGGCGGGCAGCCGTGCAGGCAGCATGCAACCACGCCAAGTGGGCACGCTTCTCCGACTCCCAACACGCCCGACATGGAGGCCCAGACCCACGTGTCATGCAACCGGCGCGCCGAATGCTTCGTGCATGCAACTGCACCGCCACCTGCGCCACCACCGCGCCTCCTCGACTGCGAAACCAATACCGCGACTCGAGGCGACCCAGCGCACGACCCAGCGGCTCCAGCCTGGCGCGACGGTCAATGCGGCCGAAAACGGGCCAGCAGTAACGGCGGTGGCAGGCGGGCAGGAGCAGTAGTCATGTCGTCAGCCAAGCTTACGTCCCATCCGGGGGCAGCGAGAGAACCCTCTCTCACGGCGTGAAGACAACGCGCCCGTGTTCCGTTCCTCGAACGGCTCGCGCACGTGCAACGGCTGCCCTGCGAACCACTCGCCCCGTCGCATTAACTCCACGGCGGGACAGGCGGCGCCTCTGGCAGGAGGAGCGAGCGACGCTTCGCCTTCGCCATAATGACCGCGTCAAAAAAGGTACGCCGCGTCGTTTGATTTCGTATCCTTTTCCTTTCTTCCTCTTTCTCTCTCTTGCAACAGGGACCGGGAAAGGGGGATACCCCGGAAGGGATCCTTCCCTGTGAAGGAACCAGGCTCCGAGCCTCCCTACTGATCAAAGGTTCGAAGGCTGGCCCCTCGGAAGGGTTCAACAGCCGCCTCAGAGCACGTGGGCTCCACACCCACTACTGGTCAGAGGTTCAAAGGCCGGCCCCTCGAAAGGGTTCAACGGCCGCCTCAGGCTACTCGGGCTCCACGCCCACTACTGATCAGGGGTTCGAAGGCTGGCCCCCGAAGGGTTCACAGCCGCCTCAGACACAGAGCGAGGGATGACCATGGGTACGTTCGATACATAACCAAGGCTCGGGCTGCGCTCCCGAGGTACCCTAGGACATTTCCGAGACCAGCGGGAACGATCTTGTAACGGAATCCCATTGGAGGGAGGCATCGAGCCCTCGGACCCCGTCACCAGGGGACCGGTCCGGCAGATCACCCGCAGGTACTTTTGGGCGCGCCTCTGGGCCTCTAGCCGACCCCTAACGAATGGGGCACAGACGTCCGCTCAGATCACCCGCCTGCAGCTCACCGGAGACACCATGTTCGGCGCCCACCGAGGGCAACATGGCGCTCTCCCCCCCCTCCTCCTTGCGGGAAGGCGACGCAGGGGCATATGTAAAAAAGTCGAGTCTGTCCCTGATCGCCCTCTCGCCCTGTGCAGAGGCTCGGGGGCTGCTCTCGCAAACCCGGCTCCGGCCAAACCGTTGACAGCGTCAACATACCAGCCCGAGAACTTGGGACCCGACCGTACACCCGGGCTACGGCCAGCTCGCATGAGGGAATGACCAGACCAGCCGAAGCATTGCGCGAGGCGTTAAGACCTCGGAGGAGTCAAACCACTCCTCCGAGGCCTCGGGGGCTACACCCGGCGGGTGCGCTCGCACGCACCCACCGGAACAAAACACAACCGAGAAAGGCTGGTCCCCTTGCAAAAAGTGTGACGAAAGCCTCCAAGCGAGTGCTAACACTCCCTTCGAGGCTCGGGGGCTACTATCGGGGACCATAATTAGGGGTACCCTCAAGTCTCCTAATTCTCAGCTGGTAACCCCCATCAGCATAGAGCTGCAAAGGCCTGATGGGTGCGATCAAGTCAGGGATCAGTCCATTCGAGGGACTCGATCACGCCTCGCCCGAGCCTAGCCTCGGACAAGGGCAGCCAACCCCGGAGGATCTCCGCCTCGCCCGAGGCCCCCCTCCAGCGGCGAACACATTCCCGGCTCGCCCGAGGCCCTGTCTTCGCCAAGAAGCAACCCCGACCAAATTGCAGGAGCATTTAATGCAAAGGTGGCCTGACACCTTTATCCTGACGCGCGCCCCTCAGCTGACAGAGCCGAAGTGACCGCCGTCACTTCGCCGCTCCACTGAACGGTCTGACAGAAAGACAGCGCCGCCTGCGCCGCTTCGACTGCGGTGCCACTTGACAGAGTGAGGCTGACAGGCAGTCAGGCCCGGCCGCACACCATAGGAAACTCCGCTCCGCCCAACCCAGGGCTTGGACTCGGGCTAAGCCCTGGAAGACGGCGAACTCCGCTCCGCCCGACCTAGGGCTCGGACTCGGGCTAAGCCCCGGAAGACGGCGAACTCCGCTCCGCCCGACCTAGGGCTCGGACTCGGGCTAAGCCCCGGAAGACGGCGAACTCCGCTCCGCCCGACCCAGGGCTCGGACTCGGGCAAAGCCCCGAAAGACGGCGAACTCCGCTCCGCGCGACCGAGGGCTCGGACTTGGGCTCAGCCCCAGAAGACGACGAACTCCGCTTCGCCCGACCCCAGGACTCAAATTCCGCCCAAGCCTCAGCCAACGGCCTCCGCCTCGCCCGACCTAGGGGCTCGGACTCGGCCTCGGCCACGGAAGACGGACTCGACCTCGACCTCGGAGGAGCCTCCACATCGCCCAACCTAGGGCGCGGACCGGCCACGTCAACAGGAGGCGCCATCATTACCCTACTCCAAGCTGACTCAGGCTACAGGGAACAAGACCGGCGTCCCATCTGGCTCGCTCCGCCAGATAGGCGATGATGGCGCCCCGCACGTTCCCTGACGATGGCGGCTCTCGGCCCCCTTACGGAAGCAAGAGGACGTCAGCAAGGACTCGACGGCCCCGACAGCTGTCCCTCCGCCAGGCTCCAGCACTCCTCCGACGGCCATGACATCACACAAACCGGGCGCCAAAATCTCTCCGGCCGCCACGATGGCGTGTACTTAGGGCGCTAGCTCTCCTCCGCTAGACACGTAGCACTCTGCTACACCCCCATTGTACACCTGGACCCTCTCCTTACGCCTATAAAAGGAAGGACCAGGGCCCTCTTAGAGAGGGTTGGCCGCACGGGGACGAGGACAGGATGGGCGCTCGCGTGAGGCCGCTCGCTCCTCCCCCCGCGTGGACGCTTGTAACCCCCTACTGCAAGCGCACCCGACCTGGGCGCGGGACGAACACGAAGGCCGCGGGATTTCCACCTCTCTCACGCCCATCTCCGGCCACCTCACTTCCCCCCTTCGCGCTCGGCCTCGCGTCGACCCATCTGGGCTGGGGCACGCGGCGACACTTCACTCGTCGGCTCAGGGACCCCCCGGTCTCGAAACGCCGACAATTATATACATGTTCCACATATGTATATATGAAGGTTGTGATGTGGAGTAATTACTTTTCTGGGAATTCAGTACCCCATGGATGTGTATGGGTATACAGACATGGGAATACTGAGAAGTGTGATGTACTTGTAACGACACACCTACGCTCAGGTAAGAAGGTGAGTTACCATAATGAGTTGCCCTATGGTTAAAGTGTGGCAACGGCGCCTATGTGTGGCTTGGCGCTTAATGATGAGCTGGCCTCCATGTAGCAATATATGGAGTATAAACTGTGATAAACTGTCATGTGTGAACTGCATCATGGGAAAATGGGCTGTGATGGATTTTTCTGCAGGTACACTAACCTCAAAAACGTATGTGTAGCTGACGACTAGCAAAATATCGTGAGAGTCGTTAGTATGCCACAGATATAGAACGTTATGCCATATTATGTTGGCAAAATTCGTGAGGACGAATAAGACGAGCATGCATCCTGATTGTTGCATTGTGTTTGTCACCTATACACCCAAAATGCTTCTCTCATCTTTATTCCAGTAACCAGATGATTGTAGATAATGTGGTGTAATGCTGAATTATGAACTTCGATGAAATAGGTGTCCTCCATTCTTTTGGTGACCTCTTAGGGTGCTTTATGTGCTTGCTCTTGTGCTTGATGTGTCGATAGAAGGTTAGTGAGTTGTTTGCCTAAATTTAAAATTAGGCCATGTTCTTAGTTGGTGAACCATGACCCAAATTTGAATTCTCCATTATCACTCCATGACCAAACTCATACAAATAAATGCCTAGATAATTTCCTTGTTGGACCTAAAGTGTACCCAGACTTGAAACAAGAATCTCAAGTCATGTCTCCATCCTAAACCATATCCTTAATCTGTTGGTGCAAGCTGATGTACCTTATCTAGTTTGCCTGTTCTTAAGGATCGCCATGTTGCTTTATCAACCCAACATAGGAAAGTTATGCCTGATCATTTTCCTTAATTTGATGCCTTTGGTTTTCTCATATCTATCGAAGGCATACCAACTTAATCTTATGATTGTTTTTCCCTCCGTATCTAATCAGCTACTAATCCTTGACCTTGTAATCTCTATGATGGGCATAGAAATATGCTTGGACTGAATTAACAGTCTCCCATCATACTCCTTTCATCAAGTTTAGGTTATGGCCATGTCTTGTTCATTTCATCGGGCCATGATCTATTTGACTCTCTACTTGTAACCGTTTTGACAGGTAGAGTCTCTTTGTATATTGTCGCCCTTGCTCAATCTGCTTGTGACGCGCGAGATTTCTTATTGGTTACGTCTGGTAATGGTGTTATGACTAGAACCGGTGGTGCCGTGACGAAACAGAGGGCCTTCTGTGGGTGCGCACACATGGTCGTGCTGCTCGGCACGCACTGGTATCACAGTTAGTAGTCGTAATCCATTATAAGACTATATCAATGCGATATCTTGGCACAATCTGTTTTTTCTACGTGAGATTCGTTACTGGTGCCAGTTCGGTAGTGGTGTCACGATTAAGGACTTATGGTGCTGCAGCGAAACTGAGAGCCTCCTGTGAATGCGCACATAGGACTGTGCTACTCGTCGGATGCAGGTATCAAGGTCTCTGGTCATGATCCATTATGGAACTACCCTAATATGTTATCTTCTGTAGATCTCCTCCTTGAAACGATTTCGGTGTTGTTTATCGAAGTGACCAAGCAACATCTATCATCTCTGTTGGATCAATAGGGCATACCCCTTTCATATGGGGCCTCTTTTCCTTGACTTTGATGGTGACTTCACACATACACGTTCCCTTTACATCATTTGTAAAGGTGGAGCCTTGGAGCTTTTAGTGTCGAGAGACAACTGATTAGCTCTCAAAATGGAGATTTGTTTCCCCGGCTGCTGAGATGCAGGAGTTTGTTCATTCGCTCTCTTATTTAATCCATGTATTCTCTAACCAAGTGAATAATGCATCTCGCATGAAGAACCGGATGAACAACATGACCAAATGGATTTCTACCCAAGTGCATGATCTCCTGTTAACCAAAGTGAACTCTCAACCCTTGGCTTACTGATGGTACTGAGAGGACCTGTTCAATGTCAAAGGTAGTCAACAAGTTGGTTTTACTAACTTGTAGCTACATTATGAACAAAGGTTGAGTTTAGAGGTCGTTTCATCGAGTTGTCTAAACTCACTTTGGTTCAACCCACCCTAAAGAAAGTGTTTATAAAAATCAAGATTAAGTCGACCAATAACCACCTAATTATCGTTCTAGTCATGCCTCGATCTCCTCACGTGTGCTTTTCCAGCATGTGTAATCAAGTCGAGCCATGACTAGTGCTGGATAAAATGGACTAGTTGTAAAGTCCGTATCTACAGATCCCTCCATTGGTGATTCTCTCGAATCTATACCATCTTTCGTGGACTTGAATTATCGGGTTAGCCACATGTTGATCGTGACAGTATTCGACATCCACACCCATCCCTTGTGCTATGAATTTCCCGTAACCACTTGTTGGTAAACCTCTTCCCGTGTGTTTAACCCAAGAGGTTGCATCTGATTCTGTTTGGGTAAAGTCGCATATCCACCGCTCACTCAACAGATTCAGATAGTACAGTGTCATCAGAAAAGCAAACTGCACACGTGGAACCTTATGTGTTCCTCTGGCAGACATTGTCTGTATTGATGGACATCCCTAAATTAGCCTAAGGCGATACATGATATGTCCACTAGAGAAACCACATCCTGAGACACTTGCCTTTAATTGGAAATGTCTCACGATTATCGCTGATATGGACATGGGTTACATGCGTCTCTACTCTTAGAAGTCTTTTGCTCCAAATCTCGGGACGAGATCCTTTTAAGGGGGGAGGGCTGTAACACCCCAGGTTTTACTGTACGTAAACAACGAATATGGACGTAAGTACGGGAATATTAATGAGAATAACAGTCTCTCTGTCGTAATCTATTTCGTCTGTCGCGATGTTCGACATTGTTTTTATTTTTATCTATCCGGGCTCTTCCTAAAATTTTGTGATATTCGGAACATAGTTGTTCCGAAAATCAGTGCGTCCGATGATTATTTAAAATTCATCGTTCACGCAAATACGAATTTGGAAGTTTAGTCCAGTCCTCCGATTTCATCTCAAACAGATTAAGTAGAACTCGACGACTAAGTTTTCGGTGTAAAATAATTTAGTCCCCTCTCGTCAAGCGAGACATCGTGTCTGCAGGTTTATAATCATGGTCGGTTTCCAACAAATTATCCTCGACAGAGAAATCAAATAGGTTCAAATGCACATAAATATTTGTTCGATTTCAGCTACATCAAATATCATCTGAACTATTGAAGCCGGTATTATTTTGGATCTGTCTGTTTATGTGTTGTCCGAGAGAAGCAATGTGCCAGCTCATTAGTCGAATTGTTCTCTAATCGAATATTCGAATAGCGGGTAAAAATTCATCTGAATTCCAGAGTATTCACTAAATCAAATTCTATCCAAATTTTGTATCGAATACAATCTACAATATCGAAGCCGATCTCGTTTAGTTCAGTTCATGTTTTCCTTGCCTCGATATAAATCTTCAAACATAAATAACTGGTATAAATTTATCTGATTCCAGGAACCTTCACCAAATTAAATCCGGTCCAAATATTGTTGTCGATTTTATTTTGTTCGACCCTTTTATATATCTTTTAGACCCACATTTCGTACCCCATTTGAACTCTAATTCTAAATTTGGATTGTTTATTCTGCGTAGAAGAAAATATCTCTCTACCCTTATCCTTGAAATGTCTCCTCCTTTCTTCTTATCCTGAGGTGTATGATTTTCTAGAGACCTCTCTCATCACACGTCGTTCTTCTTCTAATTCTCCATGCTTCTAATTGCCCTTGGATTTTTATCTATCCATGTCTCCTTTCTTATCCTTTCTCTTGCCGCTCAACCTGGGAGCAATTCCTTATCTTCTATGGTCCTACTGCACGCACATATGCCTCTACTCTCTTCCGTTCAGCGTCCTTTCATTGTGCTTGGAGCACTACTCGGACTCCATCTGCGATCGATGTCGTTCCAGCCCACGCAGCGCGCTCACCTCGGCTTCCTCATCACCGTCGTGCCCACAGCCCAGCTCCTGCTCCTCCCAGCCATGGAACCCTCCAGCCGGCGCTCCTCCAGTTGCCCAGCCCTGCCGGAGCTTCTCCCATGACCGTGGCCGTGGTACTCCGGCTCATCTGCGCACGCCGCTATCAAGTTCCACGCGCCTGGGTCTTCTTCCCCTACGCATATCCAGCCGGAGCTCCGCTCATCCCCTTGGCGCCTGCTCGGACCATGCCCAGCGCCATGCGCGTCTTCCTCGCTGCTCGCCCAGCTCTCTGCTCGTCGGTGTCCTCTGCTCCTCTAGTTTGTCGAGGCCCCTCACAGCCGCCGTCCTGCTCAGCCACAGCAAGCCAGCGACCTCCCTGTTCGTGTCCTCCCCATCACGCTCAGTGTGATGGAACCTCCCAAGTAATTAGGCCCACTTACAGTTGTCCTTGTCCAACGGACCTCAGACAACCCTATAGGTGCCCCTGAACTACTTGACAAGTTCGGTATCTTTTCTTACCTTACCAGGAATGTTTCACCCGTCATGCAGATATTACAGAACATCGGAGATAAGGAATTGCAGAAGCGATTACATAATTTACATTTATTTAAAAACAAGCTCAAGTTGTTTTATTACAGACCAGAACTAAGAACGAGTGCTGAGTAGTAATATTATACAAACCAAGGGAGGCAAAGACTCCTCCCGATAAGTTTTAAGTAAAAGTTCTAGATGGAGGACCAAGTCCTCCCGCACTTCAGTCTTGTTTTTCTTCTTTAGGAACCACCTTAGCACAGAAGCAGCAGAAATCTGCTACTTCCTCACCTAAAAACAACGAAGGGATAAACCCTGAGTATGGAATTACTCAGCAAGACTTACCCGACTAAAGAAAAGACTCTCAAGGGTATGCTGGCTTTAGGGAGTCAAGGTAAGGCTGAAAGGGAAATGTGCCCTTGGGCCATTTCTAAGTATTTTGGTGATTGAGTGCCAACACATGTGCTTAATTGTGAATTTGTGTACATGGATGAACAAGGTGCAAATCATGAAGTAAAGGTATGTTTCTAAGCCTTAGTACATTGGTTTTATGTACTAATATATTTGTCTAAGTGTTAGAAACAGAAAGAAGAAGAAAAGAAAAGAGGAGAAAAGACTTGGCTGTGTGCTGCCAAGACCCAGCTCTGTCTGGAGCACCAGACTGTCCGGTGTGCACCGGACAGTGTCCGGTGCGCCAGGCCGACTCGGCGCGAACTGGTCGCTCTCGGGAAATTGGCCGACGGCGTACGGCTAAAATTCACCGGACTGTCCGGTGAGCCAACGGTCGGCCGGGCCAACGGTCGGCCGCGCAATCCGCGCGGGACACGTGGCGGAGCCAACGGTCGGAAGACGGCACCGGACTCTCCGGTGTGCACCGGACATGTCCGGTGCGCCAACGGCTCCAGATCTTCCAACGGTCGGCAACGATCGGAAGCGCCTGGTATGGAAACAAATCGGGCACCGGACACTGTCCGGTGTGCACCGGACTGTCCGGTGCCCCCGAAGACAGAAGGCAAGGATGGCCTTCCGGATTTGCTCTCAACGGCTCCTAGCTGCCTTGGGGCTATAAAAGGAGCCCCTAGGCGCATGGAGGAGACACACAAGCAACCTTTGAGCATTCTTGATCATCCACACTTAGTCTTTGCGCTTTCATTTGTGATTCTAAGTGATTCGAGCTCGTTCTAGTGAGAACTTTGTGATACTCTTGTGAGCTCGAGTCTTGGCCGTGTGTGTGCGCATTTTGCTGTGGATTTGTGTGTGTTGCTTCCCTCCCTTACTCTGTGTTTCATTTGTGATCATATACTTGTAAGGGCAAGAGACTCCAATTTGTGGAGATTCCTTGCAAACGGGATAGTGAAAGGAACAACAAAACACCGTGGTATTCAAGTGGGTCTTTGGACCGCTTGAGAGGGGTTGATTGCAACCCTCGTCCGTTGGGACGCCACAACGTGGAGTAGGCAAGCGTTGGTCTTGGCCGAACCACGGGATAAACCACTGTGTCACCTCTGTGCTTGATCTTTTGTGGTATTGTGTTTTGTTGAGACTTCTCTTTAGCCACTTGGCAATAATTGTGCTAACACTTAACAAGTTTTTGTGGCTTAAGTTTCAAGTTTCACAGGATCACCTATTCACCCCCCCCTCTAGGTGCTCTCAATTGGTATCAGAGCCGTTCTCTTCACAAAGGGACTAACCGCCCGAAGAGATGGATCCTAAGGGGAAGGGTATTGTGATCAATGACAAAGAGAAGGAATCCTTCGTCAACGAGCCGAAGGACGATAAGCCTACCGACTCCGGCTCGAGCCAAAGACGGAAGGAAGGGAAGAAGAAGAAGACAAGGCGCATCAAGGAGATCGTCTACTACGACAGCGACGAGTCTACTTCTTCCCAAAAGGACGAGAACCACAACGACTACGAGAGAAGGAAACCGGTTAATTCGAACTTTTCCTTTGATTACTCTCGTATTCCGCAAAGTTCACATTCTCATTTGCTCTCCATTCCACTTGGCAAGCCTCCACACTTTGATGGAGAGGACTACGGATTTTGGAGCCACAAAATGCGTAGTCACCTATTCTCTCTCCATCCTAGTATATGGGAGATTGTAGAGAGTGGAATGCACTTTGATAGTTCGGATAGTCCCATGTTCATTAATGAACAAATTCATAAGAATGCACAAGCTACTACTGTTCTTCTAGCTTCTTTGTGCAGGGATGAATATCATAAAGTGAGCGGCTTGGATAACGCCAAGCAAATCTGGGACACCCTCAAGATTTCTCATGAGGGGAACGACGTCACCTTGCTCACCAAGATGGAGTTGGTGGAGGGTGAGCTTGGACGGT
The DNA here is from genome assembly GCA_029449295.1 of Zea luxurians. Taxonomy (NCBI): domain Eukaryota; kingdom Viridiplantae; phylum Streptophyta; class Magnoliopsida; order Poales; family Poaceae; genus Zea; species Zea luxurians. The sequence continues at coordinate 4,096,007 of JAOPSE010000045.1, read as the reverse complement.
TCGCAATGATAAGGGGCGAGGAGCCGACGCAAACCTACAACCGGCTCAAGACCCTTATCAACAAGATAAGGAGCTACGGAAGCACATGATGGACGGACCACAACGTCGTCCGCCTAATGCTCAGGTCATTTACCGTTCTTGATCCTCATTTGGTGAACAATATACGTGAAAATCCCAGGTACACCAAGATGTCGCCCGAAGAAGTTCTTGGGAAATTCGTCAGCGGGCGGATGATGATCAAGGAGGCGAGGTATGTGGACGACGCCTTGAATGGTCCGATCAACGAGCCGCAACCTCTTGCTCTCAAGGCAACACGAAGCAAGGAGGCGCTACCTAGCAAGGTGGCACAGATTGAGGCGGCTGGACTCAATGATGAAGAGATGGCTCTCATCATCAAGAGATTCAAGACGGCGCTAAATGGTCGCAAGGGGCAGCCAAGCAAGACCAAGACAAAGGGGAAGCGCTCATGCTTCAAGTGCGGTAAGCTTGGTCATTTTATCGCTAACTGTCCCGATAATGAAAGTGACTAGGAAAAGGGGAACAAAAGAGAGAAGAAGAAGCAATACAAGAAGGCAAAGGGCGAGGCGCATCTAGGAAAGGAGTGGGACTCGGATTGCTCCTCCTCCGACTCCGACAATGAAGGACTCGCTGCTACTGCCTTCAACAAGTCTTCCCTCTTCCCCAACGAGCGTCTCACATGCCTTATGGCAAGGGAGAAGAAGGTGAGTACTCAAGACTCCACTTATGCTTCTTCTAGTGATAATGAATCTAGTGATGATGATGACATAGATTATTCATGCTTGTTCAAGGGCTTAGATAGATCTAAGATAGATAAAATCAATGAATTGATTGATGCATTGAATGAAAAGGATAGGCTTTTAGAAAAGCAGGAGGATTTATTGTATGATGAACATGATAAATTTGTAGAGGCACAAAAATCATATGCTTTAGAAGTGAAAAGAAATGAAATGCTTTCTTATGAACTATCTACCTGTCATGAAACCATTTCTACTTTACAAGGTGTTAACAATGATTTAAATGCTAAGTTAGAAGTAGCAAATAAATCTAATTCTTGTGTAGAACATGTTATGATTTGCACTAAGTGTAAGGATTTTGATGTTAATGCCTGTAGTGAACACCTGGTTTTAATTTCCAAATTAAATGAGGAATTGGCTAGTCTTAATGCCCAACTTAAGACTAGCAAAAGTGAAGTTGATAAGATAAAATTTGCAAGGGATGCCTACACGGTTGGTAGACACCCCTCAATTAAGGATGGTCTTGGCTTCAAGAGAGAGGCCAAGAACTTAACAAGCCATAAGGCTCCCATCTTCGTCAAGGAGAAAGGGAAGGCCCCTATGGCTAGTAGTGCTAAAAAGAACCATGCTTTCTTGTATCATGATAGGAGAAATGCTAGAAATGCTTATAATGATTTTGATTCACATGTTTATGATTCTCATGTCATGTTTGCTTCTAGTTCTTCTTATAAGCATGATAGGGATATGTGTAGGAGAAATGGTGTACATATGCCTAGGAGAAATATTGCTCATGTGCCTAGAAAGAATGTTATTCATGCTCCTAGGAAAGTAGTGAATGAACCTTCTATAATTTATTATGCTTTAAACACTTCCTTTGCTATTTGTAGAAAGGATAGGAAAATAGTTGCTAGGAAGTTAGGGGCAAAATGCAAGGGAGACAGGACTTGCATTTGGGTCCCTAAGGACATTTGTGCTAACCTTGCAGGACCCAACATGAGTTGGGTACCTAAGACCCAAGCCTAAATTTGCCTTGCAGGTTTATGCATCCGGGGGTTCAAGCTGGATTATCGACAGCGGATGCACAAACCATATGACGGGGGAGAAGAAGATGTTCACCACCTACGTCAAAAGTAAGGATTCCCAAGATTCAATTATATTCGGTGATGGGAATCAAGGCAAGGTAAAAGGGTTAGGTAAAATTGCAATTTCTAATGAGCACTCAATTTCAAATGTGTTTCTAGTTGAGTCTCTTGGTTACAACTTGCTATCTGTTAGCCAACTATGCAACATGGGATACAATTGCCTTTTTACTAATGTAGATGTGTCTGTCTTTAGAAGATGTGATGGTTCACTAGCTTTTAAGGGTGTACTAGACGGCAAGCTTTACTTAGTTGATTTTGCAAAAGAAGAGGCCGGTCTAGATGCATGCTTAATGGCTAAGACTTGCATGGGCTGGCTGTGGCATCGCCGCTTAGCACATGTGGGGATGAAGAACCTCCACAAACTTCTAAAGGGAGAACACGTGATAGGTCTAACAAATGTTTATTTCAAAAAAGATAGACCTTGTGCAGCTTGTCAGGCAGGTAAACAAGTGGGAGGAGCACATCACAGCAAGAATGTGATGACCACGTCAAGACCTTTGGAGCTGCTGCATATGGATCTCTTTGGACCCGTCGCCTATCTAAGCATAGGAGGGAGTAAGTATGGTTTAGTTATTGTTGATGACTTTTCCCGCTTCACTTGGGTGTTCTTTTTGCAGGATAAGTCTGAAACCCAAGGGACCCTCAAGCGCTTCCTCAGGAGAGCTCAAAATGAGTTTGAGCTCAAGGTGAAGAAGATTAGGAGCGACAACGGGTCCGAGTTCAAGAACCTACAAGTGGAAGAGTTTCTTGAGGAGGAAGGGATCAAGCACGAGTTCTCCGCTCCCTACACACCACAGCAAAATGGTGTGGTAGAGAGGAAGAACAGGACGCTAATCGATATGGCGAGGACGATACTTGGAGAGTTCAAGACCCCCGAGTGCTTTTGGTCGGAAGCCGTGAACACGGCTTGCCACGCCATCAACAGGGTCTACCTTCACCGCCTCCTCAAGAAGACGTCATATGAGCTACTAACCGGTAACAAACCCAATGTATCTTACTTTCGTGTTTTTGGGAGCAAGTGCTACATTCTAGTGAAGAAGGGTAGAAATTCTAAGTTTGCTCCCAAAGCTGTAGAAGGGTTTTTATTAGGTTATGATTCAAATACAAAGGCGTATAGGGTCTTCAACAAATCATCGGGTTTGGTTGAAGTCTCTAGCGACGTTGTATTTGATGAGACTAATGGCTCTCCAAGAGAGCAAGTTGTTGATTGTGATGATGTAGATGAAGAAGATGTTCCAACGACCGCTATACGAACCATGGCGATTGGAGACGTTCGGCCACAGGAACAAGATGAACAAGGTCAACCTTCTTCCTCAACAACGGTGCATCCCCCAACTCAAGACGATGAACAGGTTCATCAAAAGGAGGCGTGTGATCAAGGGGGAGCACAAGATGATCATGTGATGGAGGAAGAAGCGCAACCGGCACCTCCAACCCAAGTTCGAGCGATGATTCAAAGGGATCATCCCGTCGACCAAATTCTGGGTGACATTAGCAAGGGAGTAACTACTCGGTCTCGACTAGTTAATTTTTGTGAACATTACTCTTTTGTCTCCTCTATTGAGCCTTTCAGGGTAGAGGAGGCCTTGCTAGATCCGGATTGGGTGTTGGCCATGCAGGAGGAACTTAACAACTTCAAGCGCAATGAAGTTTGGACGCTGGTGCCTCGTCCCAAGCAAAATGTTGTGGGAACCAAGTGGGTGTTCCGCAACAAACAGGACGAGCACGGGGTGGTGACGAGGAACAAGGCTCGACTTGTGGCAAAAGGTTATGCCCAAGTCGCAGGTTTGGACTTTGAGGAGACTTTTGCTCCTGTGGCTAGGCTAGAATCAATTCGTATCTTGCTAGCATATGCCGCTCACCATTCTTTCAGGTTGTACCAAATGGATGTGAAGAGCGCGTTCCTCAACGGGCCAATAAAGGAGGAGGTGTACGTGGAGCAACCCCCTGGCTTCGAGGATGAACGGTACCCCGACCACGTGTGTAAGCTCTCTAAGGCGCTCTATGGACTTAAACAAGCCCCAAGAGCATGGTATGAATGCCTTAGAGATTTCTTAATTGCTAATGCTTTCAAGGTTGGGAAAGCCGATCCAACTCTTTTCACTAAGACTTGTGATGGTGATTTGTTTGTGTGCCAAATTTATGTCGATGACATAATATTTGGTTCTACTAATCAAAAGTCTTGTGAAGAGTTTAGCAGGGTGATGACGCAGAAATTCGAGATGTCAATGATGGGCGAGTTGAACTACTTCCTTGGGTTCCAAGTGAAGCAACTCAAGGACGGCACCTTCATCTCCCAAACGAAGTACACGCAAGATCTGCTAAAGAGGTTTGGGATGAAGGACGCCAAGCCCGCAAAGACGCCGATGGGAACCGACGGACACACCGACCTCAACAAAGGAGGTAAGTCCGTTGATCAAAAAGCATACCGGTCAATGATAGGGTCTTTACTTTATTTATGTGCTAGTAGACCGGATATTATGCTTAGCGTATGCATGTGTGCTAGATTTCAATCCGATCCTAAGGAGTGTCACTTGGTGGCGGTGAAGCGAATTCTTAGATATTTAGTCGCTACGCCTTGCTTCGGGATCTGGTATCCAAAGGGGTCTAACTTTGACTTAATTGGGTACTCAGATTCCGACTATGCTGGATGTAAGGTCGATAGGAAGAGTACATCGGGGACGTGCCAATTCTTAGGAAGGTCCCTGGTGTCATGGAACTCTAAGAAACAAACCTCCGTTGCCCTATCCACCGCTGAGGCCGAGTACGTTGCCGCAGGTCAGTGTTGCGCGCAACTACTTTGGATGAGGCAAACCCTCTGGGACTTTGGCTACAATCTGAGCAAAGTCCCACTCCTATGTGATAATGAGAGTGCTATCCGAATAGCGGAAAATCCTGTTGAGCACAGCCGCACAAAGCACATTGACATCCGGCATCACTTTTTGAGAGACCACCAGCAAAAGGGAGATATCGAAGTGTTTTATGTTAGCACCGAAAACCAGCTAGCCGATATCTTTACCAAGCCTTTAGATGAGAAGACCTTTTGCAGGTTGCGTAGTGAGCTAAATGTCTTAGATTCGTGGAACTTGGATTGAATTGTAGCATACATGTATTTATGCCTTTGATCATGTTCATTCTGCATGTTGTTGCTTATTATGGTGCTCAAGTTGTACATACACTCCCTGGACCTCACAAGTCCGTTGCAAAGTGATGCACATGTTTAGGGGGAGATGTGTTACAACTTGACCCTTTGAGACTAACCATATGCTTGAGTTTGTTTGATTTAGTCTCAAAGGAGAATTGAAAGGGAAAAGGTGGACTTGGATCATGCAAGACTTCCACTGCACTCCGATGAGAGGGTAACTTATTCCAAGTTCATCCCATGAACTCTTATTGCCATTTGCTCTTAATTGAAGATTTTGGTGAGGCAATGGGGTTAAAGGGCCAAGATTTATTCCGTTTTGGTGGTTGATGCCAAAGGGGGAGAAAATAAAGGCCAAAGCAATAAATGGATCAGCTACCACTTGAGAAATTTGAAAATAGTAGAGTAGAGTTTTTGGTTTGGCAAAACCCTTTTATTGTCTCTTTTGGCTTCTTGTGGGGAGAAGTAGCAATTATGGGAAAAAGGGGGAGTTTTTGAAATCTTTGATCAATCTCTTTTGGAATGACTCTCTTTATGCTTCAACATGTGTGTTTAACTTAGAGATAGAGATTTGAGTTTGATTTGCAAAAACAAACCAAGTGGTGGCAAAGGATGATCCATATATGCCAAAATTGATTCAAAATAAATTTAAGTTTTATTTGAAGTGAGTTTGCACTTGTTCTAGTTGCTTTATGTTGTGTTGGCATAAATCACCAAAAAGGGGGAGATTGAAAGGGAAATGTGCCCTTGGGCCATTTCTAAGTATTTTGGTGATTGAGTGCCAACACATGTGCTTAATTGTGAATTTGTGTACATGGATGAACAAGGTGCAAATCATGAAGTAAAGGTATGTTTCTAAGCCTTAGTACATTGGTTTTATGTACTAATATATTTGTCTAAGTGTTAGAAACAGAAAGAAGAAGAAAAGAAAAGAGGAGAAAATACTTGGCTGTGTGCTGCCAAGACCCAGCTCTGTCTGGAGCACCGGACTGTCCGGTGTGCACCGGACAGTGTCCGGTGCGCCAGGCCGACTCGGCGCGAACTGGTCGCTCTCGGGAAATTGGCCGACGGCGTACGGCTAAAATTCACCGGACTGTCCGGTGTGCACCGGACTGTCCGGTGAGCCAACGGTCGGCCGGGCCAACGGTCGGCCGCGCAATCCGCGCGGGACACGTGGCGGAGCCAACGGTCGGAAGACGGCACCGGACTGTCCGGTGTGCACCGGACATGTCCGGTGCGCCAACGGCTCCAGATCTTCCAACGGTCGGCAACGGTCGGAAGCGCCTGGTATGGAAACAAATCGGGCACCGGACACTGTCCGGTGTGCACCGGACTGTCCGGTGCCCCCAAAGACAGAAGGCAAGGATGGCCTTCCGGATTTGCTCTCAATGGCTCCTAGCTGCCTTGGGGCTATAAAAGGAGCCCCTAGGCGCATGGAGGAGACACACAAGCAACCTTTGAGCATTCTTGATCATCCACACTTAGTCTTTGCGCTTTCATTTGTGATTCTAAGTGATTCGAGCTCGTTCTAGTGAGAACTTTGTGATACTCTTGTGAGCTCGAGTCTTGGCCGTGTGTGTGCGCATTTTGCTGTGGATTTGTGTGTGTTGCTTCCCTCCCTTACTCTGTGTTTCATTTGTGATCATATACTTGTAAGGGCAAGAGACTCCAATTTGTGGAGATTCCTTGCAAACGGGATAGTGAAAGGAACAACAAAACACCGCGGTATTCAAGTGGGTCTTTGGACCGCTTGAGAGGGGTTGATTGCAACCCTCGTCCGTTGGGACGCCACAACGTGGAGTAGGCAAGCGTTGGTCTTGGCCGAACCACGGGATAAACCACTATGTCACCTCTGTGCTTGATCTTTTGTGGTATTGTGTTTTGTTGAGACTTCTCTTTAGCCACTTGGCAATAATTGTGCTAACACTTAACAAGTTTTTGTGGCTTAAGTTTCAAGTTTCACAGGATCACCTATTCACCCCCCCCCTCTAGGTGCTCTCAAAGGCTTCTCAATAATCAAGGACTCTGTTTTGCAGAAATGCTTACTAAAAGTGGATCCTTAAAAATCCAGTTTTATTTGTCAAGTTAAGTAAAATTACCTGCACTAGAGTTCTTTCTACCCTAGTTCAATCACTTTGCCTATACTAGCCAATTTTCTTAACAAAGACCCATCATCTTTAGTAGAATGCTACGTGTAGGGCAGTGACCAAGTCTTCATAACCGCGAAGGTACGGCGATTCGAATCGATTATACTCAGCTGAGGATCTCCAATCACACGACATATGTAGCACTTAACCCTTGCATATGTCAACCCGCCACCGGGGTTCTTAAGACCGGATCAGGTTCACGCAAACCGAGAGCACAGATACACCACCGTCCAGCCTCTTGCCACGGAGGGTACACGCTACTCTCGCCACCGCTCCACGCTCATTTCGTGTTATCTTATTCCGGCCTTAGTCTGCCCGAAGCAAGGCTTAACCATGACGAGGCATGTGACCAGCTAAAGGGTCCTCGATCATCAAGCCTACATCGAGACAGTCCTTAATCGACTCAGACGGAGACACTACACCGAGACTCCTTTCTTGTGCAAGTCACCCGCCCGGTCTCAGCTTAATCTTTTTAACCCAAAAACTTGGTACCTGGCAGAGGTACATCTTTTCCGATGTTGAATCCATCACGGTCGTGATGGATTCACCATCAAGTTTTATTTTCGAAAACAACCCACCCACCTTTGCCACATCATATTTTGTAAAAACAAAACATTTTGTTTCTCTAAAGCAAGACTAAGCATCAAAAATCTTTTATAAAACGGGTGATCAAGGAAGGTAATCAAGTCCAAGGAAGGTAATGCAGGAATTGTTTTAGCAATCAACTCCTATCACCTAATGCAGCAATCAAGTGATAAAGATTTTAAAAACATTAAGGAAGGTGGCAAATGCACCGGGGCTTGCCTTTGTTAACAGGTGAGTCCGGCTCGGATCCGCAAATATCAAAGTAAAAGCAGTTGCCTGCTTGAGGATCTGAGGGTGGTGGTGTCCTTTCTTCAGTGACTTCTTCTTCTTCTTCGTGTTCTAACATAACCATATATATGCATAAGAATGGATGCCATGGGATGCTCATGAGGATGCAAAGATAATATAAACTTATTATCTAAGTCTTGAGTACAACTTTCCTTCACGGTACTCCGAGAACCTAGGGTTTCCGGAGTCAGTAAAGGAGTTCATAGGGCAGGGGGGGTGTTTTGGGGTTTGGTGATCAAACAAGGTCCAAAGCAACCCAAATTCTATCCAAGGCTTCTAAATATTGTTTTGAGTACCCATAAAAAGTTTGGGAATTTTTGGACTTACCAATTATTTTCTAAAAATCCATAACTAATACTTTTAACTACTTTAAATATCCTAAAATTTCTTATTTCCACTAAAAATCACAAAACTATTTTTATTAAATTCTAGGGAAAATTATGAACCTAGGAAAATTGGTTTTACAATTTTGCCATTTTTCTACTGTTTTCTATAATTGTTTTGGCTCTGGAGATAAAAGAAAAAGAAAAACGGATAAATAGTATTGGACCGAATCCAGCCCAGGTCGGCCCACTACCAGCAGAAGCACGCCCACGCGCGCGCCCGCGCTGGCAACTTTACAGGAAAGGCCTCGCGGTTTTCACTATCTGCGAATGGGTTTTCTCACTGTTTAACAGAGTCACTGACACTTTGCAAGAAGGTCCCTCGAGTTCTATTCCTTTACGTTTCACGGTCCCCGACGGCGTGGAGCACGGCCGAGCTCCGGCGAGCTGTCTGTGCCGGCCGATTGGGGCAAGGACTAGTGTTTCTGAGCAGCGGACACCAAATCCAAGTCCCTAGGATCATTTCCCCCCAATAAATTTTACCGTTGGCGATCTGCCAAGCTCTGCCCGCGAGGACAGTGAACGGCGCGGACATGTGTTCATGTTCCAATTGATTGGTGGGCTCTTAGTTTAATTGGACGGTTTGGTGAGCATCAAGGGCACATGAGGATGCTAGAACAAGACTAAAGACAACAGGATCGGACCTGAGGAGAGCTTCCCACGGTGAGCTTGGGTTCACGGTGTTCTTCAACCGGTTTGGGGGAAATCCCAAATTCAAGATCTCTGGTGGGGGGTTTGGGATGCAGGTGGGTGCAATAGCTGGTAGAATACATGGCGAAGCCGAGGGGGGGCTCAATTTATAGGCCGTCGACCGGAGTTGGAGAAGAAGCGCGAACTACGGATGCGCTGGCAAGCTTTCCGCGCGGCGGTTTCCTGTGAGGGCACTGGGTCGCCGTTTAACCAGAGTTCGCCACCTCGGTAACCTTTTGCCACGATACCAAGGATCTTTACCGCGACCACCGATGACCGGTCATGCCGCGGTGGCGTTCTTATCAGCGGCGGGGGGGGGGGGGGGGGTGATCCTGATCCACGGTGCGATATTTCTGATGATGGTGAACAGTGCTCTGAATTCAATAAAGAGCTTGACTGACAGAGCAAATTGGAACTCAATTTACTCCTGATTTTGTGTGAAACCTATGCCAACTTTCTGCAGCAAAGTTATAGAGCTATAATCCATCTATCATTTTGCTACAATGTGCTCCCACAAAAAGTCACTGGATCCCCTTCAAAATTGAGCTCAAAGTTTATCTCACAACACTGTTAATCTGTATTTTAGACTTCAGGCAGTCTGACAGTCCATCTTTGCTGGGTTTTTCTCCAAATTTCTCATAGGATCATGGCTTGAACCCTTAAACAAAGTTGTTCTCCTATGTTTAGTCTTCAACTTTGATGTGGTGACCTAGGGCAAATTCTCAATAATTTGGAAGATCCAATGCTCCAAAGTTGAGCTTACTAATCTGAAATTCAGACTTAGAGAAATCTCAATTGGGGGTCCTTTTTGCATTTAAGTCCAAAACTTAGGGTTTGGCTTGTAAATTCACATATGAGTGCCCCAAATGACTTTAGATACTTATTTAACTTGGCTTTTGCAAATTAGTCCAAAAGTGGACTAATTTTGCACATAAGCCCCTAGGGTTTGGATTTAGGGTTTTCCAGGGTTCCAATTAGGGTTTTTAGTATCCCAGGGGTATAATTGTGGTTCAATTTTGTTTTTGGGGATATTTTATAACTATTATCCTAAAGTATTTAGATTTTCTCAAGTTGGGTTAAGTCTTACCCCTTTAATCCTTGTTTAGGGTAAAGCTTCCTATCCAGGGTCCTATTTGCAAAACCTTAAAACAATACAACTTGTTTGAAATTTTTGCCTAGTGAATGCACTCTAGGTGTGTCAAACATATGCAATGTCAATGCTTATGATGCCATGCTCAAGTTTTAGTCATAGTAACACCAGGGGTGTTACACCTAGGTTCCCTGCCCCAGCGTCGCGCGCCCTGGAGCTCGCTATGGACACTGGATGCCGTTGTCCTTCTCTGGCGCGTGCCTGTCTGTGCTCGTTCAGAGCTGTGTCGCGCCGATCTACTCGTCCAGACGACCGAGCTCCTCCCCTGCTCGCCATGCTAGCCGTCTACGTCATCGCCGTACTTGGCTCCCGGACCATCGTGGCGTTGTTATTTCCAGCTACGCCGTGACATCGTCGAGCTCCGGTGCTTAGCGTCATGGTCGCTGCGCCGTTATCACTCTGACTTCCTTGTCCTTGTGCGGTGTGTGGTGGTCGTGTTCGCATCCGCGGCATCAGTGTTCCCATCGCCGTTGAACTCCCAGACATGTTCCTCTCTGTTCGCTTGTCCTCGGTTCCGACCAGGTCTAGCGCGCGTGATTTTGAAGCTCTGCGCGTTCGTTGTGTTGCGATGTGTGCCGATATTCTCTATCGGCAGACCTCGCCGTCGACCATGTTCAAGTGATTGCTCGGCTCCTCGCCTCCCTTGCATCTTCCCCAGTAGACCGCTTGCTCAGCTTCAGCTCGCGTCCTAGGATGTCGTACCGCGCTATCATCACCTCCTATCGTAAACTCAATTCCCGTTGTCGTCACTTCACCGTACTCGTTGGCCATACGCCCTTGGAGCTCCCTATTCAGTAAAATAAATGAACAGGAGATCATCGTCGTCTCTCATCTGCCAAGCCGATTCGGTCATGGTAAGCCGATTTGTTTTTACGCTTAATTGGATTGGTTAGTTATATTATGGTGACGCTCTAGGAAGAATACCTTTCTTATTTCTTTTGTATGTTATATGTTGCCATAAGGTATTGTAGAAATATTTCCTATGCAGTGGTCATGTCATGTGTTGTTAGACTTGTATGCAAGGCATGATTAAATTAATAATGTAAGAAGTGGGATTAGCAATTTTAAAATTGTCTAGCCGGTAGTGCTTTTAGTGTTGCTTGTGATAATCCTTACTGCATGAAGGTGTTGATTCCTTACTTTATAGTAGTTATTACATTCTATGTGATTTCCTTGGGTTATTAGTTTCGAGTGAATTTAAAATTAGCGCGGTAAACGTGTAATCGACGAAAAACCTGGATTCGTATTCGTTAAACTATTTAGTGGATCTGAGCTAAATTTATTGTTGGTGCGCAAGTTGTTAGCCGAATTGTTAGATAGATTAAATAAATATGTGTGATGCAAAATAAAATTAAATTAGTTCTTGGGAAGCAAAGTGGTATAATTTATAAAGCGAGGGATAAATTTAGCATTTAACTAATTAGCTGATGAGTTGTGTTTAGGCTAATTATGTTTAATGTGTATGGTATGTTGTTCGTGTTGTTTGCATTAGGTTCGTTTAATTTAGAGAACCATAATTATTGCGCTTAGTCGTATGTCGATAACTAGTGTTTTGTAGAAAATGGTACGACGCTTCGCCGCTAGGTATTTAATTCGCTATCTCGTAGCGCTATTTAGGTTTGTAATATTCTGGTCTATATGCATTCATGTGCATAATGCATTCCATTCAGGTACGTGAATTAACCGCATGATGCGGAAGACAAGCCAAGTCGACCCCAAGCGCGGGCTAATCCGTCGGATGATGCTGATGGACAAATCTGGAGATGGATTATGGAGCGAGTATCGGAATAAAGGCTGATCGCCAAATGGACGTCGTCTAACAACACTAACCTAGTGTTATCCAGGCAAGCCCCGGTGCATGCAACCCCTTCCTTGTGTTTTAAATAATTTTTGCACACTTTAAGTCTAGTGAAATGTGCATTAGGTTTATAGGAGTTGCTTGGAACCCTTTGATCCATTGCCTTCCTTGATATCCATACCTTTATAGATACTTCTGATGAAGTATCAAAATATGATTTACAAAAATGATTATCCCTGCTTAGATCTTGTGGATAGAGGTTGTCGTTTGCGTTAATGCCTAGCTCAGGGGTTATCCTGAGGAAGGATGGCTTCTGTCTGCAAGAATATTTTCATTGGGAGCAATGGTGGGATCTTACTGCAAAGTTCCCTTAATGCTCTTTTCATCCTAAGGAATACAAACAATCCTAAGGATGGAAGTACTTAAATCAAGACTTGGGCTAGAAACAGGTGATGTTCTACCCAGGTTAGTTAAGGATTGGATGCGTTTGTAGGCCTATTGATCAAGGACTATCTTAACTAGCCACATGCCCTGGATATGGGACAGGGTAAGCTTGAACCCGGCTATTCCATACATGAAAAGACAATCGCGCACTAGGAGTGGAGAGATGGCGAGAGTGGCACGTAACCTCCTGGCAACGGACCGCCTAAAAGGGGTGGTGTGCTCTCGGGTGGCGCGGACCTGTTCATGCAGTGGAGGATCCGTGGGAATGGTAGACATAACCAAGAGTTATGAGAAACATATGTCGTGTGGTTAGAGATCCTTAGCTGAGTAAATCGATTCGGATCGCCGTTATATCCCCGGAGAGTGGAGACTTGATCTCCGACCTACAACCTAAGTCGGGATGTGAACCTCATGAATAAAAATGATGTTGTATTGATGAGATGGTGAAATTAGACTAGATGCAAACAAGGTCTATTAATACTTAATAAAGCATTAAAATGTTGAAAGTAAGGACTCACTTTAGTAAGTTATTTCTGCAAAAGTATTTAAGTTGATTCTCGCTAAAAGCCTCTCCTTGATTCCTAAATCCAGCATACCCTTGAGAGTCCTTTCTTTAGTCGGGTAAGTCTTGCTGAGTAATTCCATACTCAGGGTTTTATTCCTTGTTGTTTTTCAGGTTATAGTTTTGTGCTGCTGATGATGGTGTTAAGTGCTGGTGGGCTCGACCTTCTTATAAGTCTAAGTACTTCTTCTATACTTCTTATTAAGGATGGTCACTTGAGCTAGCATATATTTCAAACTTATACTTTTGTAATCACTCCGATAAAATAATGTAAAATTTTTGTAACCTGTAAAATTTGGTAATAAGATTTCCGCTGCAAAAATGTTGTGTGTGTGATTGGTGTTACTTAATCCCGCAGTTCTGGTTGTAAGTGGTTTATCCGATGTCCTTGGGGCAATCGGACGGATCCTGTTAAGTTATCTGGTTCACATGTATGGTCGTCTGAGGACTTTAGGACAAGGACAGGTGCATGTGGGCCCGATACCTTGGGAGGTTCTGCCACACCGGCCGCCGCCGCCTCTTTTTCCTTTCCTTTCCCCTTTACTTCTTCTCTCTCTCCTCAGTTTCTTCCCTAGCCGATGCCCTCTCTTCTCGGTTTTCCTCACTCCCTCACCTCAAATCCCTCAAATATCCACTCAAATCTCTCCAAAAATCTTGGAGAGAAGTTGTGGATTTGCTCCTCTCATGCTCCTCCACATCCTCTCCTCTTCTTTTCGGGATTTTTGTGAAAGATTTCTTAGATCGAGGTAATTTTATCTCTTCCCTAATTTTTGACTCGATCCATGCATTTCTTGAAATATCTTGAGATTATCTTCAAGGATGAGTTTGGTTTAGGTGTTTGATTCACACTTAATCAATCCTCATTGTCATGAACATAGTTTTAAAGATGAATCAGTTGATATTGTTCATTGTGGTTAGACCATTCATATGAACGGTTGAAATGCATGCCCAATATTACACTTGACTCTCCTCAAATATGTTCTTTAAATTCCTTGAATATCAATATCTCTCTCACCGTATGTATCTTGTTTGATCTCAGGGATGGTTCGTCGTCGGAATCCATCGGTCATTGAATCTGATTCGGATGATAGTTCCCCTGAGATTCGTGAGGAGGCGCCCTCACGGTCCAGATCCAAGCGTGGGCGAGGATCTGGAAATGTCATGATGGGTGGTGAGGCCTCTGGGTCTCAGGGAAGTCGCGGGCGAACGGCTAGAACCCCTTCTAGTCGTTCTCGTCCCACGACTAATCCACAAGCATGGGAGCCTACTAGTGATGATGAAGGCGGTAAAGATGATGTTATTGATCTTCCTTTTGCTAATGCACCCATTGTTCGTGGATTGGTTCTTCACAAGACTCAGGCTCGGCGATCCCCCAACGAAGAAATCACTGACTTTAGTGCCAGCGGAGGGTCCGCTCTTCTTCACGATATGCGTTTTCAGAATCCTGCCCTCCGTGTGAGAGACATTCGAATTGAAGGTAATCATTTTTGGATTCTACTACATGTAGATTTCTATATTACGGTTATCCTTCCCAAGAAGCATCAGCCCATTTTGCATCAACGTTTTATCAACTGCAGTGGGTGTGAAGGCATTGGGGATCAAGAGATGTCGTTAGCTCTGAGGGCCTATGAACAGAAAAAATATGAAGAACATCATGACTTTCCAATTTGATTGGAACGATGAAATTATTGCTCAATTCTACTCCACATTATGAATCAAGAATGCAGATGAGGAAAGTCCTTACAACTTTCCTTATATGAACTTTTTTATTGAAAGTAGCTGGTACAAGGTCAGCTATAGAAGATTTGCTCATATACTAGGATTTTATGATAATGATATAGCTGGAGATAAGGTCAAAATTCATGATTTTTGCCCTCCCACCAGAGCTGAGGCCAAAGATCTCCATCTCTCTGAAAATGATGAGTAATGGAAATCCACCAATATGCATAAGTACTACAGATATCTCAACTCTCTTTTCAGGATGACTCTCATTCCCAATTGGGGAAATCAAATGAACATTGTAGGTGAAAGCAAGGTACTTCTCTCTTTCATGAAGCCCAATAGCAGTGAGAGATTGAATGTGTTTGATACGATCTAGCAAGAAATCATTCATGCCTCTTGCTGTCGCCTCAAAGGTTGTCTGCATGCCCCCTACATCATGAAGATGGTTGAGGTTATCACCCAAATTAGATATGAAAAGGGCACCAGACATCTTTCCTACACCCCCTTTTGGATTGACCCTAATAATCCAGCAGGCAGGATGAAGAAGGCTCCTGCCAGCTCTCGTGAGCAGACCTCAGCTGGTCCGTCCCATCCTTCTCCTGGTCGTGGCTCTCCCACTCCACGTGGTCATGGTCATGGTCGAGGTCGTGGTCACGGCTTGGGAGCCAGGTTGGCTCATGGGATTGCAGCCTTTTTCTCTATGTGCATGAACATATCTGCTGACGTGCATGAGCTGGCCAGGCGGCAGCGGGAGACGGATGACAATCTCCGTCGTCAGTCTATCTCCATGGGAATTCCTTTTGTGCCCTGCTCGTTCGACGTGCCTCTTCATGCACCCCCTCCAGAAATCAATGAATGGCACCAACAAGCTTATGGTGTTCCATTCATGTCTGCTGAAGATGAAGATGTTGAGGAAGAGTTCTTTGATGATAGAGATCAGTTTGTCCCACCTCCACACCAGGGTGATTCAGGCCCCTCATCATCTTATCCTCCCCCAGGATCCTTTAGGAAGCACTCCTCCTCCTGCTAACCCTGGGGAGGAAAACTTTGCTGTTAATCTGGTGTCTCGGTTCTTCGATCCCTCTCCATCCTGGTAATATGTGGCTGTGTCTTCTCCTGTTTTTTGGTGCTCGCTGCCCAAAAGGGGGAGAAGGGTTGTTGGTTGTTAGTTGGTAGCCCAAGGGGCTGAACTGCTGAACTATTTTATTTATGTAATGAACAATGATGGTCTGTAATAACTTTACATTTATTTGTGCTTGTGATGATGGCCTAGGGCCATAAACTACATTATGCGATGGTGATCGTTATTGTAATAGCTAGTTTTTTCTTTATGGTCATCTTTATCCATCATATATGTGTTATGCTATGCCATGATGAAATTGTGAGAGTATGTTATTTTACATCATCATCTCTTATAAAACTTTGTTGCATCCCTTGAATAATTTTGAGATGTGTTGAATATTCACTCCCTCCAAATGTGTTGCATAATTGACATATCAAGTCAATATGAAGATTACAAAACACATGCACATGTTTAGGGGGAGCCACACATACCAAGTATTCAAAATCTCGCTAGTCAATTTTTTTATATATCTCTACTCTAGTTTGTTTTGGCATCAATCACCAAAAAGGGGGAGATTGTAAGTGCAATCAACCCTGACTGAGGGTTTTGGTGATTAAATGACAAAACAAACAGAGTTTCTAACAAGTTTGCTCCTAGTATGTATACAGTCATCCTAAAGACAGGAGGAGCATAGATTCCATATGTACACAAAAAGGGAAAGCACAGCAGATTAAAATTCTACATCATATGGCATGCTTCAAGTGCTTGTGAATAACGACAGTTTAAATTTTACAATTCTTGAGTCATAGGAATCACCGTCCAATTAAGAGGGATCCACAAAAATTAAGTAAGTTATTGTGATGAGCTCAGTCCAAACCTCTTCAAAATCCTCTAAGAAAACATTTTATTAGAACATGAATGCTCTTGGAAAAACCATGTTTATTTCCCACTCAGACTTCCCAATGTTCTGTTCAGTTTTCTAAAAACCAGCTCAACCAGTTTGAAAACTAGCTCAACCAGTTTTTTTGAAAACTGGCTCAACCAGTCTAAAAATCGGCTCAACCGGTTTTTTGCACTGTTCACCCTACCTTTTTCTGCACTGCGAGTCTGCCATGTCAGAAAAGCAGTGCGTAGACTATTGAAAAACCGGCTCAACCGGTTTTGGAGCCATCTCAACCGGTTTTGAAACTAGTTCACTTACCAGTTGAGCCAGTCCCTTAACTGAGAACCATTCTGGTGGAAACTGGCTCAATCGGTTTAAGAACCGGCTCAACCGGTTTTTAGTCAGGATACCCCAACGGCCACTAGCTTTTGGGGGCTCCTTTATATACCCCTTGCACTCTCTCTCTTCATTCACTTCTGCCCCATTCACGATTTCTTGGCTGACCGACTCACAAACAAGAGCATTCACTCCACTTCTCACACCCAAAATCGCATCTCCTTCAATTGATTGAAGGACCCTTGGTGTGAGGTGAAGTTGGTCTAACTCGTTGTTGATTTCATCTCGATTCTCCCTTTCTCTTAATCTCTCAAGCTCATCGCAAACTTGAATCTTGTGCAAATTTGTTACTATTGGAACCTTGTGTTCCTTGACGGATAGAGGTTGCTTCGGAGTCTCCAAATTTGTGGACGACCCCAAGAAGTTTGTATCACCCACTCGTTGAGCTAAGTTAAGAAGAGATTGCCTTGACCTTGGTGGTCGGTTTGTGGAGGATTAGGGTTGGAAAAGACCCGGCCCTTTGTGGGCTCCTCAACAAGGAGTAGGACACCTTTGTGGTGGTTGCCAAACCTCGGATTAAATCGTGTGTTCTTGGTGCGTTCTTGAATAGTGCTTTAATTGTTGGTCAGTTCAGATCTATTTATATTGTGTGCAAATCTTGTGGAACCGGTCCACAAAAATTTGTCACCCATTCGAGTGGATTTCCTCTAGGGCAAGTCTTAAGAAAGAATCTCTCAGTACTTCGTGATATTTGTTTATCTATTTATCTAATCTAAGTTAAGTAGGTTCAAACTTGTTCAGCTGTGAACAAAATCAGCTGAACCAGTTTGCACCAGTGCAACTTGAATTTGACAATATCTCGAAGTTTTTTGGTGAGAAATTTAAGGTGTAGCCTATTCACCCCCCTCTAGGCTACTTTCACTATTCACGTGTCTCACTGACATATGCGCAAAGACCCCTGGACTTTTGTTTTTTCACGGTTCTAGGTCCTCGACGGTACCGCATCGAACACATGGCTGGACTCGCGGTTCTCCGGCGACGGCAACCTTTCCTTGAGGCAAGAAGCACTCGGACACCATGCGCAAGTCTACCCGAGCATATGCCCCAACTCAATTGGACTAGTCCGACTCTAATTGATGCTTATTCATGGCTACGGCGGCGCTAGAGCTCCTGTGAGCGTGTTCCGAGCAACAGAATGCGGTAGCATTTAAATTGAAGCTAGGGCGAGTTCCACGGATTCACCAGAGGTCGGGTACACGTGTGAATATGGGTGGATCGGGTGTGGGAGAGTGGGGTCGACATGAGTGTGCTCTCGGACGTGTTCCGCGATGGTGAGGTGATGTTCTTGATGCTTAATCGTGGTAGTGTTCAATCAGTCGAGCCGACGAGCTACGTTAACATTTAAGGATGCTAAAACATGGCACAGAGGGGTATGAACGGACCTAGGGACGGCTGATCACGGGAGGTGTCTCACGGCGGCGTGAGTGACCGACTTGGGGAAAATGCGATGTGGCAGAACCGCCCGAATTATTCCAGCTTAAGTGCCTAAGTCACGCCTCAGGGGCCGTAACACACTTAAATCAGAATAACCCATCAGTCCCTCAGATCTAGTCTGATAGAGCCACTTAACCAGGATCAAATACCACATACTCACTCGAAGGTGAGTCACAGAAGAAATACAATAAAACAGGAAAACCTCAAATTAAAGTACTGAATTATTACATAAATCGGAGTTTTTCAAGTAGCTGGTGAAAGTTTATAAAATAAGATGCAGCGGATAATCGATGTCGTCGGTAGCGAGGAATTGGGAAAGGCCTAGCCCACTACTCCTCCTGCTCCTCTCCTACTGGAGCAGCATCCCACTCGACCGTCCAACCCTGTGGCAGGGTGGTAGGCCAAGTCACACCATCAACCATATCCTGAAGTGTACCTGCAAAAATTATGCCACAAGCAAGGCTGAGTATACTAATACTCGGCTAGACTTACCCAGTGTGAGGAAACTACTCCTCTACCTCTAGACCATGCAGTTGTTTGGCTGAGGGGTTTGGTTTGCCAAAAGCACTAGCTGTATCTAAAATCAATTTTTAGCTTGTCAAATTCTAGCATCATTATTTCAACAACGTTTGCTCCTTCTAAGCATACATGGTAGCAAGCATTTAGTACACGTAACAAGTTATCTCATGTAACCTCATTTCACTTCTTACTCGATGTAGTACAAGGGGTCAAGCAGTCTCATTAGCTACGAGAAGCAGACGATTCGAATCGAGTTTTAACCTTGCAAGGTAAACCTAAACACATGATATGTCAGGGCACTTCGTCCCCACACATGTCAACCGTCCCCATCGATTCCCCGTTCGTGGCCAGGCCTCACCGCCTTGGCATACAATGCTCCACTGACCCCGGCTGCCGACGTGCAGTGACCGCACTTGTACCCACCATAGCTAGCATGGGAGACCCAATCTCAGGTCGCGTGAGGGATAAAGTCCACGCCCGGCTTCACTCAGGTACTAGGTTTACCGGTTACCATATTTCCCGTTATGTGTTTAGTACGTTCAAAAGCTTGACTCAGGTATCCACACATTAATCCGTAATTCCTTTTTCCCGTCTCATGGACAAGGCATCCTCCCTGGATCCAAGTCCATAGACCACTATAGATCTCATTATCAAGATGAATACAATCAATTCCTGACCTTGGGCGAGTGCTAGAACAATCACTCAACTTCTACCGAGATCCTGATTAGCAAAGCAGCTACTCGACCTAGCATACTAGTATCCATCTCAAAAAGGAATCCTAAGTTCATGCAACTAGAGGTTTCAAGCAACTCCTACACTGAAGTGCACATTACAATCCTACAAACATTAAGTGTAGTAAAGTAGCATATATAGATACGGTTATGCATAAAACCGGGGCTTGCCTTCAATAGCTGGGGCTGCGGGGAAATCCTCGATGGCAGTCTCGGGAGCTTGCTCCTGGTCTTCCTCGTGGACAGCTCCTTGCTCGGGGATGAGCATGTACTCTCCGTCAGTGAGATTGCAATCTAATGAATGCAATGAGTAAGATATATGCATGGTATAATATGTAATTTAGCAATTAAACTTGGATGGTGAATGATCATTTTAATAAGGTAGGGCTAAATCTTGCTACTTGAAGATTCTTGGGGTATACTTAGTAATCTAGGGTCAAGCTTAGTTAAACTATGTGGTAAGTCTATTTTGGTGTTCCACTAATTTTCTTTTAATGTCTTAGTGATAATTTTATTAAGATCTCTAGCTGAACTTATTGGAGCGAGGTTTATTTTCCTCTCATCCTTTCTAATTCTTTTATGCTTTTAAGGTGGGTTTGAACTACAAGTTAACTTAATAAATTTCCAAAAATTCTGCAAAAATTACAGTGGTTTCTTACTGGTGTGTAAGTTTCTGCCTCAAAATTTGGGGTTCAAAAAGTGAGGGGTTCTCTCTGTATAAAATTATTAAATATTAGGGCAGAGGGGGTGTTTTGAACTACAACTATTTTTTAACAGAGGGCTATTCTCTAAGACATATTTTTGCTGGCATATAGATGTTATAACATGACTTTGTACCAATTTTCAGTCATTAATACTTATTAGTTATCTTGCTATGATTTTCTAAATTTTCTAGCCAAAGGGGTGCTTTCTACTACCACTATATTTGAAAAATATCAAACAACAGATTTCTAATTTTTCCTATCTTCTTTGTGCAAGAGCAATCATTCTGAAGTTTGGCAACTTTTTGCTTAAGGGAAGGGTGGTAGGAATTATTTGGATTAAATGGCCTTTTTCATGAAGTATTGGCAATGGATATTATTTTGCAGCTTTTAATTGGGTTTTGCATTTTTCTCTGGTGGCCTACTTCATTACCTATCTGGTAAAATTTTATTTGCCATTATTGCACTATTTTTGGTTTGCTCATGATTTATTCAAAATATGGCTTAATTATCAAGTTCTATTTGTTTACCCTACTTAAAATGATGGGCTGGGGTGTTTATCATTTTTGTAGTGGGGTTCTAGTAGTTAAAAGTCCACTGGATTTTTATTAACAATTTTGAAATTGTTTTCATAATTCTAATAATTGTTTTTCATGTTTGGTTAGTGCTTAATAAAACATTTCACTTTGAACCTGTTCTGGACTAAGGGTCCCTTTATTCTTCCTAGGTTCTTTTTTTCTTAAGTAGACTGGGAAAAATAATTGTATTCACTGTTCATTATTTTCTAATGCCTTTCTGATTTTCCTAAGTTTTGGGCAAAAATGGCTTTTAATAGATATCCCAACTACTAGAACCCCACTACAAAAAGCATGAGGTTTGGTCATTTCCCTTAAACATCTACAAGTTTTCTTAAGTTCAGCACAGAAGCATAACTAATTTTCTTTAATTTAATAAGGTTTGGTCATTTCCCTTACTTAATTTCAAACTTTAAAATTTAAAACAGAAAGCATGAGGTTCAGTATTTTTAATTGATAGTCCATAATATTTTGAATACAGCAAAATTGGTTTGGTTAAATTTGGTTGAATATAACTCAAGATATAAATTTTCTAAGTTTTTTGCTGAATTTAAAAAGGTTAAATAGAATTGGATAAAGGAAAACAGTTTTGCACTGGGGTCCTTGGCAAAAGATCTTAAGTGAATTACAGACAGGTCTCCGGTGCACTATTCACATGAGTCTACGGCTCTGCAGAAAACCCCCTAGGGTTTCTGGAAATCGAACCCGCGGTCCTTCCCTAATGGAAAAGTGGTCGCGGAGGAAGAAAGGGGTGGAGGGGCTTATCGGCGGCGAGACTGATCCGATGAGGTGGTCGAGGGTGTAGGGGAGGTCCTGGGGGTCACGGCAATGTGCGGGTCGCCGTCGGGGATGGTCGGAGTCGGCCGGTCCACATGCGCAGGCGGGGGAGCTCGTCGGCGGCGAGGAATTCGGCCTGCTCACAGTGCGATAGTCCAATCAAATGGGTCAAAGAGCTTCACTGGATGCTAGGGAAGACGTGGGTGAAAGGAATTGGAAAATGGCTTACTGGTTAGCTCGGTTCACGCACGGCGACGAGTGACCGAAGTCCGGCGAAGATGATCTTGGGTCTCCGGTGAGGCTTTGCCTAGTCCGATGACTTGGAAAGCTTCATGAGCCTCTGGCGAAGCTAACCGAGCGACTGGCGCAGCCCGGGGGTGGATGGAGTGGGCTGGCCACGGTGGCCGAGGCTCGGATGGCTTGGCGGGCGGTGGCGCGTCGTGCTCGGGGCGAAGTCCGACGAACTTTGGCTTGGGAAGGACTTGAGAGCGCGCGGGGAGGTACAGTCGAGGCCTTGGGCTGCTTTATAGGCAGGACGCGGTGCACGGGCGGTCGTGGACCGACGAGCGTGCGAGGGCGTGCACTGGTGGAGCGCGGGTGCGCGAATGGGCATGAACCGGGTGTGTCAGCCACGGCCGAACACGTGGAACCGTTGCTTCTGCCCGAGTTCTAACGCCGATTGGGCGCAAATCTTCGTGAATTTTGGGCAAGATCGCTGTGAAGGATTTGTTCCCCTGACTGTGCTTTGTCTTTGGTGTGTGGATGTCGCGCGGTTTTAGGTTAGGGACAGGGAGTTGTAACGTCGCCAAGTTGCTAGTGTCAGACAGCTGAGTCCCGAGGACAAATGGCACCAAAATCGTGACAAACGGATTTGGTTTGAGTTCAAATTTTTCCAGCGCGTGTTCAAGGAAATTTGGCACCACTTTGATATTTGGACTTTATGGTTTTGAGTTTTGGAAAATAGGGAACGCATTCGATCTTGAAAAACGGTTCTGAAATTCAGAATTCAGAATTCAGAATTCCCCCATAGGACCTTGGTTCAAGGGCTGATTTGGGGATTTTGGAAAAACCAAATGGCCAAACTTTCTTACTATGTTTTGTTGGTCATTTAGTGTATTAAAATTTTGTTATTTGGTTCTTACCAAAATCTTGTATTTTTCCCAAGCCTTTTCCCAAATTCCCTTTTATGTGCTTAAAGGTTCACTTTGGGTTAATTAGGGTTTGAGGGTTCTTCTTACCTTGAGGTCCACGATATGATTAGGAGAATTTCCTAAGATGAAAAAGACTCACTTTAAACCTTGATTATTAGTTTTTGATGTTCATGCCTCTATTTGGTTCACATGTGATAATAGTTTAAGTTAGCTTAAGGAAGAAACCCTAGGTGACACTAGGGTGTCACAACCTTCCCCCCTTAAAGGAATCTCATCCTGAGATTCGGGTCGGAGTCCCCCCGGGGTGAAGCGAAGGGTGAGACTTACATGAAGTGGGTGCTTTATTTATTTATTAGGGCAAACTGCTCTTTGAATGTCATTCTCTTTGCAACTTCAGAAGGAAGTCCTTTTAACTTTAGTTCTAAAATTAACTCATTCTGATTTAAGATCATTTTTCTGAAATTTAGATTCGAAGGGCAGGAGGAGGGGTTGGGCATGATTACGTACCAATTTCCTTAGGTAGGCAATCAGGGAAGTTGGAACGCAGGAATTCCTCAGTCTCCCAAGTAGCCTCTTCCTCTGAGTGATAACTCCATTGGATCTTATACATTTTGATCGATTTAGCCCAAGTTGATCTTTCTTTGCAATCTAGAACCTTGGAAGGGTACTCTTGGTACGATAGATCTGGCTCTATCTCCAATTCTGGTTCTGCTATGATCTCAGTCGGCAATCAAACACACTTCTTCAGCTGGGATACATGGAACACATTGTGGATGGCAGAAATTTTTGGAGGTAACCTCAATTTGTATGCCACGGGTCCACATGCTTCTATGATCTTATAAGGTCCAATGTAACGAGGGGCTAACTTGCCTTTGATCCCAAATCTCTGCAATCCCTTGGTGGGTGATACCTTCAAATATACGAAATCTCCCACCTCAAACTAGAGAGGTTTCCTCCTCTTATCATGGTAACTCTTTTGCGTGGCCTGAGAAGCTTCTAGATTCTTCCTGATTAGTTTAACCTTCGTTTCGGCTTCAGTCACTAAGTCAGGTCCGAAAACTTCTCTTTCTATAGGCTGAGACCAATTGAGGGGTGTTCTACACCTTCTCCAATAGAGAGCTTTGAAGGGTGCCATCTTTAGGCTGGATTGATAACTGTTGTTATAACCAAACTCTGCCAAGGAGAGGTGCTTATCCTAGTTCTTGCCACAGTCGATCGCACAAGCTCTCAGCATATCTTCAAGAATTTGATTTACCCTCTCGGTCTGACCATCAGTCTGTGGGTGGTAAGCTGAACTTCTGATTAGCTTGGTTTCCAAAGAATCTTGCAGTTGTTCCCAAAATCTGGCAACAAATTGGGCTCCTTGGTCAGAAACAATGGTCCAGAGCAATCCGTGCAAACACACGATCCGGTCAATGTACAACCCTGCATACTTTTGAGCCTTATCAGTGGTGTGCACTAGGAGAAAATGTGCCACTTTCGTCAGTCGGTCCACAATAACCCAAATCGAATCATGATGATGAGAGGTGTTGGGCAGACCCACAATGAAATCCATGCTGATGTCATCCCATTTCCACAGGTATAGTTAGGGGTTGCAAAGCTCCAGCTGATTTCAAGTGGCTTGCCTTTATCCTCTGACAGGTGTCACATTCTGATACATATTGGGCTATCTCCCTCTTCATTCTGGTCCACCAATACAAGGGCTTCAGATCATGGTACATTTTGGTGCTCCCTGGATGCATAGAGAATTTGGAGAGATGGGCCTCATCCAAGATTTTCTTCTTGAGATCCTTGTTTTCAGGAACCACCAATCTGCTTTCAAACAACAATATACCCTTTCCATCTTGGCGGAAACATTTATACTTCTCAGTCTTCTGATGGAGGTTCTCCTTAATAATTTGCACTCCCTTGTCACTGAGCTTGGCCATGATGATCTGGTCTTGCAAAGCTGGCTCAACAGAAATGTGAGACAAAGTACCAGAAGGAATCACTCCAATCTTCATCTTGCTCAACTCATCACACAAGGTGTCAATGCAAGAATCCATCATAACACAGTTGCATTGCAATTTCCGACTCAAGGCATCTGCTACCACATTGGCTTTTTCTGGGTGATAATGTACCTCTAGGTCATACTCCTTGATCAGCTCTAGTCATCTTCTCTGCCTCATGTTGAGATCAGCCTGAGTAAAGATATACTTAAGGCTCTTATGATCAATGAAGATGTTGCAGTGGGTTCCCATCAAATAGTGTCTCCACATTTTCAATGCATGAACCATGGCTGCTAACTCCAAGTCATGAGTGGGATAATTCTACTCATGAGGCTTGAGTGCTCTTGATGCATAAGCAATGACTCGGTTATCTTGCATCAAGACACAACCCAGTCTAGTGCCAGAGGCATCACAATACACATCAAATGGCTTACTGCTGTTGGGTTGCGCTAACACTAGGGTTGTGGTCAGATGTTGCCTTAATGCATGAAAGGCATCTTCGCACTTCTGACCCCAAACAAACTTGACTTCTTTCTTCAACAGCTCAGTTATGGGCTTTGTAATCCGAGAGAAATCTGGAATGAATCTTCGGTAATAACCAGCTAATCCCAGAAAACTCTGAATCTGATGGACAGTCGTTGGTGGCTTCCAGTTCATCACCTCTTGCACCTTATCTAGATCAACAGCTATTCCTGCCTGAGAGATAGTGTGACCCAAGAATTTGATCTCTTTTAGCCAAAAATCACATTTTGACAATTTGGCATAAAGATGGTGTTCTCGCAGACGTTGAAGCACTACATGCAAATGCCCCGCATGTTCTTCTTCGTTCTATGAGTACACCAAGATATTATCGATGAAAACCACTACAAACTTGTCCAATTCAGGCATGAAAATAGAATTCATCAAATACATGAAATATGCTGGTGCATTAGTTAGCCCAAAAGACATCACCAAGAATTCATATAGCCCATATCTGGTCGAGAGGGCTGTCTTCGGAATATCGCTTGCTCGTATCTTGATCTGATGGTAGCCGGAGCGAAGGTCTATCTTGGAGAACACTTTGGCTCCGACCAACTGATCAAAAAGAACATCAATACGAGGCAAAGGATACTTGTTCTTGATAGTCACCGCATTAAGTGGGCGGTAATCTATACACAGCCTGAAGCTTTCATCTTTCTTCTTCACAAACAAGGCTAGACATCCCCAAGGTGAAGTACTTGGGCGAATAAAACCTTTGTCCAGCAATTCTTGCAATTGCTTCTTCAATTCTGCCAACTCAGCGAGTGGCATCCGGTAAGACCTCTTGGAAATAGGTGTCGTTCCCGGTTGCAACTCGATGGCGAATTTAATATCCCAGTCAGGTGGCATTCCTGGCAATTCATTAGGAAAGACATCTGCATACTCACAGACCACTGGAATCTTCTTTAGAGGTAACTTTGTCGTAGCAAAAGCACATGACTGAGCAGAATCTTGACTGGGCAGAAACAAGGTCAAACTCCTACAGATCGGGGAATTGATTTCCAGGATGCGGCTGGCTACATCAAGCACTACTTGGTGTAGAGTCATCCAATTAGCTCCCAGAATAATATCCACATTTTCCAAACCCAAAACAAGAAGGGTGGTTTTGATAATGTGGCTCCCTAGTTGAATAGGCACACTTTGGCTTAATTGGTTAGTTGCAATTTTACCTCCAGGTGTGGCTATCATAAATGACCCTTTTGTGTGATAGAAAGGCAGTTGACATTTAGCACTGAAATTTTGGCTAATGAAACTATGAGATGCACCAGAATCAAACAAAATTAAAGCAGGTTGATTATAAATTGAAAAGATACCAGTCATAATGGGGGCTCCCTCAGGTAAATCCTCCAGAGTAGTGAAGTTGAGCTTCCCTTGCCTGACTTGTACCTTCTGCTTTCTTCCCTTGTCTTGATTTGGTGCTGGCATCTGCCTCTGCTGATTTCTTGGGCAATTCTTGGCATAGTGGCCCACATTGCCACAAGTGAAGCACTTGTTCCCATTGCCGTGGCAGAACTGCTGCTACTGCGGAGGCTGATTGCTCTTGGGAGCGGGAGCTAGAAAATGAGTGGGTGCCGGCTGCTGCTGCTGAGGTGGCCTGATCACCCATCTGCCTACCTGCTGCTGGAATCCCCTGCTCCGATTATGAGAAACAATCCTGAACCTCTGGGCCTGAGCGGATGGTGCTGCCATTGGTGCCTTTCTCTTCTTCTCTACCTAGTGAGCTACAATACAATCCTCCTGGGAGATAGCCAGGTTGACCAACTCATTGAAGCTATCAGCCTGGACAGTGTTGAGACATTCCCGCAGCTTGGTGTTGAGACCCCTACGGAAGAGGTCTCTCTTCTTCTCATCGGAATCAGCATGATAAGCTGCATACTGGCACAGATCGTTGAAGGCCTGAGCGTACTGCAATACCGTGCGGGTTCCTTAATTGAGTGCCAGAAATTCATTCAGCTTGTGATCAAGAATTCCAGCTGGGATGTGGTGCCCTCTGAAAGCAGTCTTGAATTCCTCCCAAGACACTTCACGATCAGTAGGTAGCATAGCACGGAAGTGGTCCAACCAAGTCCGAGCAGGGCCGTGAAGCTGCTGCACGGTGAAGCGAGCCTTGGTATCATCGGGGCAGTCTCCCGTGAGGAGGGGAAACTTGGACTCCACAACGCATAGCCACACGTCGGCATCCAACGGATCCTCTGCCTTGGTGAACAAGGGTGGCTGCGTGCTCAGGAACTCCTGGTAGGTTGCCGCTGCCGAAGTTCGCTGTGGCTGGCCTCGACCATACTGCTGAGGGTGAGGCTGGCGCTGCAAGAGCTGTTGCAGAATCTCATTTTGCTGGGCCATTAGCTCCTGCACTGTGGGAGCTAGAGGAGGTGGCGGGGGAACTTGCTTGTTATGCCAGCGATGCTGCCTAGCTACCATTTGAAATAGAGATTGTCGCCATTGTTATCTCAATTCGCAATTTCGAATGACATGCTATTATCTCTTATGGAAAGAAAATTGCCATAATCATAATATTAATTTCGAATGAAGATAACATGGTTACAAACATCCCACAGATCTCAAAAGTTCATAAGGGTTACATCAACTAGGGGAAAGTACCCGTAAGCCTAGATCAAAATCTGCCATAACTAAGCTCGCGTGGGTTTGTATCCGCCTAAAGCGTCAAAGTGACTGATCAACCCTGAGCGGTGGAAGTGACACTGGATGCGGGTGAAGGGGGCACCACGGAGGTAGTCACATTGGCACCAGGGGCTGGTCCTAACTCCTCAGGAGCCTCTTCTCCCTCGCTTCCGGCCTCATTAGCCTCCATCTCTAAGTGGTGCATGTCCAGGTGGTCATTAGCCTCTTCGAGTTCCCGCTGCACATCATCGAGCTGGTTCTCTAAGACTTCGATGGTGTTGTCTCAGATCTCCACCTGCTGCTCCAAGGTGGTGATGCGCTGGCTTAGCCTCTCCACCTGTAGGTCCTTCTCCACCAACTCAGAGGACAAGTCGACCACAAAGTCTTCTCGGCTGTCGAGGGTGAGCTTGGTGGTTTGAGCAATGTTAGCAAGATGTGCCATAGCGTCGCTCTGCAGGGCCTGAAGGCGGTACAACGCACTCATGCACTGAACAGTGACCCTCCCAACCAAGTCAGGATACATTGCCCACACATGCTTCACATGGCTCACACGGTTACACCACATGGGGTCATCCTTCTTCTCAGCAGGGAAGAGTCCTAAGGGGTGCATCACCATCTCCAGGGGATGGTAGCCATAGAAAGTTGTTAGAGTCTTCATGGCTGCTGCTTCAGTGGTGTCGTCCGTCCTAAATCCAATCGTCTCAGAGTCAAGAGAACGACAACCCGACTGAAGGGTATGAGCCTCCAAAGTCAGCCACACTCGGCAACGTGGTACCCGATGCTCCTTGTACAACTGCACTGTGTATAAAGGGGGCGTAGGGTAACCAGCGGAGTTAAGCACTTCCCACAAGATGGAAGGAAAGCCATCGTGAGAAAGGAAGTCAGAGCTGAAACGAGTGTCTCCTCCACTGGCTGGGGTAGGTGAGGTCATCTACAGAAGGGTATCAGATGTAAAGATTATGGTGGAAGGAAGAAAATAAAAGAGCCTAGATGGTTAAAAAGGAAGCGGATTAGCTCAAATTTTTACTTCTTTAGTTCTTAATCCCTTTTAAATTTATTATGCATGCATGCTGAGAATAACATCTCCTTTCCGAATAAAAGGGTGCTTTTAGGGCATCCTTTAAAAATCTAAATACTGGCCCACAGGGCCTACTTAACTAGCCACCTATTTCTCCCTCTATTCCTAAGGCCTTTCGTCCTAGGTCTAGTGGTCTAGTCCTAACGATTCACACTAGTTTCTAAGCAAGTTTTAAATTTTGAAAGATGGTATTCATGGTTTATTGTCCTTCTCTGTGGCGGTATTTGCTCCGATACCAGCTGTGGCAGAACCGCCCGAATTATTCCAGCTTAAGTGCCTAAGTCACGCCTCAGGAGCCGTAACACACATAAATCGGAATAACCCGTCAGTCCCTCAGATCTAGTCTGATAGAGCCACTTAACCAGGATCAAATACCACATACTCACTCGAAGGTGAGTCACAGAAGAAATACAATAAAATAGGAAAACCTCAAATTAAAGTACTGAATTATTACATAAATCGGAGTTTTTCAAGTAGCTGGGGAAAGTTCATAAAATAAGATGCAGCGGATAATCGATGTCGTCGGTAGCGAGGAATTGGGCAAGGCCTAGCCCACTACTCCTCCTGCTCCTCTCCTACCAGAGCAGCATCCCACTCGACCGTCCAACCCGGTGGCAGGGTGGTAGGCCAAGTCACACCATCAACCATATCCTGAAGCGTAACAGCAAAAATTATGCCACAAGCAAGGCTGAGTATACTAATACTCAGCGAGACTTACCCGGTGTGAGGAAACTACTCCTCTACCTCTAGACCATGCAGCTGTTTGGCTGAGGGGTTTGGTTTGCCAAAAGCACTAGCTGTATCTAAAATCAATTTTTAGCTTGTCAAATTCTAGCATCATTATCTCAACTATGTTTGCTCCTTCTAAGCATACATGGTAGCAAGCATTTAGTACACGCAACAACTTATCTCATGTAACCTCATTTCACTTCTTACTCGATGTAGTACAAGGGGTCAAGCAGTCTCATTAGCTGCGAGAAGCAGATGATTTGAATCGAGTTTTAACCTTGCAAGGTAAACCTAAACACACAACATGTCAGGGCACTCCGTCCCCACACACGTCAACCGTCCCCATCGATTCCCCGATCGCGGCCAGGCCTCACCGCCTTGGCATACAATGCTCCACTAACCTCGGCTGTCGCCGTGCAGTGACCGCACTTGTACTCACCATAGCTAGCATGGGAGACCTAGTCTCAGGTCGCATGAGGGATAAAGGCCATGCCCGACTTCACTCAGGTACTAGGTTTACCAGTTACCATATTTCCTGACATGTGTTTAGTACGTTCAAAAGCTTGACTCAGGTATCCACACATTAATCCTTAATTCCTTTTTCCCGTCTCATGGACAAGGCATCCTCCCTGGATCCAAGTCCATAGACCACTATAGATCCCATTATCTAAATGAATACAATCAATTCCTGACCTCGCGCGAGTGCTAGAAAAATCACTCGACTTCTACCGAGATCCTGATTAGTAAAGCAGCTACTCGACCTAGCATACTAGTATCCATCTCAAAAAGGAATCCTAAGTTCATGCAACTAGAGGTTTCAAGCAACTACTACACTTAAGTGCACATTACAATCTTACAAACATTAAGTGTAGTAAAGTAGCATATATAGATACGGTTATGCATAAAACCGGGGCTTGCCTTCAATAGCTGGGGCTGCAGGGAGATCCTCGATGGCAGTCTCAGGAGCTTGCTCCTGGTCTTCCTCGTGGACAGCTCCTTGCTCGGGGATGAGCACGTACTCTCCGTCAGCGAGATTGCAATCTAATGAATGCAATGAGTAAGATATATGCATGGATGATATGCAATTTAGCAATTAAACTTGGATGGTGAATGATCACTTTAATAAGGTAGGGCTAAATCTTGCTACTTGAAGATTCTTGGGGTATACTTAGTAATCTAGGGTCAATCTTAGTTAAACTAAGTGGTAAGTCTATTTTGGTGTTCCACTGATTTTCTTTTAATGTCTTAGTGAGAATTTTATTAAGATCTCTAGCTGAACTTATTGGAGCGAGGTTTATTTTCCTCTCATCCTTTCTAATTCTTTTATGCTTTTAAGGTGGGTTTGAACTACAAGTTAACTTAATAAATTTCCAAAAATTCTGCACAAATTACAGTGGATTCTTACTGGTGTATAAGTTTCTGTCTCAAAATTTGGGGTTCAAAAAGTGAGGGGTTCTCTCTGTATAAAATTATCAAATATTAGGGCAAATGGGGTGTTTTGAACTACAACTCCTGTTTAACAGAGGGTTATTCTCTAAGACATATTTTTGCTGGCATCTAGATGTTATAACATGACTTTTTACCAATTTTTAGTCATTAATACTTATTAGTTATTTTGCTACGATTTTCTAAAGTTTCTAGCCAAAGGGGTGCTTTCTACTAGCACTATATTTGAAAAATATCAAACAATAGATTTCTAATTTTTTCTATCTTCTTCTTTGTGCAAGAGCAATCATTCTGAAGTTGGAAACTTTTTGCTTAAGGGAAGGGTGGTAGGAATTATTTGGATTAAATGGCCTTTTTCATGAAGTATTGGTAATGGGTATTATTTTGCAGCTTTTAATTGGGTTTTGCATTTTTCTCTGGTGGCCTACTTCATTACCTATCTGGTAAGATTTTATTTGCCCATTATTGCACTATTTTTGGTTTGCTCATGATTTATTTAAAATATGGCTTAATATCAAGTTCTATTTGTTTACCCTATTTAAAATGATGGGCTGGGGTGTTTATCATTTTGTAGTGGAGTTCTAGTGGTTACAAGTCCACTGGATTTTTATTAACAATTTTGAAATTGTTTTCATAATTCTAATAATTGTTTTTCAAGTTTGGTTAGTGCTTAATAGAACATTTCACTTTGAATCTGTTCTGGACTAAGGTTCCCTTTATTTTTCTAAGGTTCTTTGTTACTTAAGTAGACTGGGAAAAATAATTGTATTCACTATTCATTATTTTCTAATGCCTTTCTAATTTTCCTAGTTTTTGGGCAAAAATGGATTTTAATAGATATCCGTACTTAAATCCTCAATACTGGGGTGTTCCATATTTTTAAACAGTGTCTAAATGGGGTTTGAACATCTACAAATTTTCTTAAGTTCAGCACAGAAGCATAACTAATTTTCTTTAATTTAATAAGGTTTGGTCATTTCCCTTAATTAATTTCAAACTTTAAAATTTAAAACAGAAAGCATGGGGTTCATTATTTTTAATTGATTGTCCATAATATTCTAAATCCAGCAAAATTGGTTTGGTTAAATTTGGTTGAATATAACTCAAGATATAAATTTTCTAAGTTCTCTATTGAATTTAAAAAGGTTAAATAGAATTGGATAAAGGAAAAATAGTTTTGCGCTGGGGTCCCTGGCAAAAGATCTTAAGTGAATTACAGACAGGTCCCCGGTGCACTATTCACATGAGTCTACGGCTCTGAAGAAAACCCCCTAGGGTTTCTAGAAATCGAACCCGCGGTCCTTCCCTAATGGAACAGTGGCCGCAGAGGAAGAAAGGGGCGGAGGGGCTTACCGGCGGCGAGACTGCTCCAGTGAGGTGGTCGAGGGTGTAGGGGAGGTACTGAGGGTCACGGCGATGTGCAGGTCGCCGTCGGGGATGGCCGGAGTCGGCCGGTCCACGTGCGCAGGCGGGGGAGCTCGTCGGCGGCGAGGAATCCGGCCTGCTCACGGCACGATAGTCCAATCGAACGGGTCAGAGAGCTTCACTAGATGCTAGGGAAGATGTGGGTGCAAGGAATTGGAAAATGGCTTACTAGTTAGCTCGGTTCACACGCGGCGGCGGGTGACCGAAGTCCGGTGAAGATGATCTCGGGTCTCCGGTGAGGCTTTGCCAAGTCCGATGACTTGGAAAGCTTCACGGGCCTCTAGTGAAGCTAACCGAGTGACTAGCGCAGCCTGGGGGTGGCTGGAGTGGGCTGTCCATGGTGGCCGAGGCTCGGATGGCTTGGCGGGCGGTGGCACAGCGTGCTCGGGGTGAACTCCGACGAACTTTGGCTTGGGCAGGACTTTAGAGTGCACGGGGAGGTACGGCTGAGGCCTTGGGCTGCTTTATAGGCATAGTGCAGTGCACGGGTGGTCGTGGACCAACGAGCACGTGCGGGCGTGCATTGGCGGAGCGCGGGTGCGCGAACGGGCATGAACCGGGTGTGTCAGCCATGGTCGAACACGTGGAACCGTTGCTTCTGCCCGAGTTCTAACGCCGATTGGGTGCAAATCTTCACGAATTTGGGCAAGATCGCTGTGAAGGATTTGTTTCCCTGACCGTGCTTTGTCGTTTGTGTGTGGATGTCGCGTGGTTTTAGGCTAGGGACAGGGAGTTGTAATGTCGCCAAGTTGCCAGTGTCAGACAGCTGAGTCCCGAGGTCAAACGGCGCCAAAATCGTGTCAAACAGATTTGGTTTGAGTTCAAATTTTTCTAGAGCGTGTTCAAGGAAATTTGGCACCACTTTGATATTTGGAATTTATGGTTTTGAGTTTTGGAAAACAGGGAACGCATTCGATCTTGAAAAAGGATTCTAAAATTCAGAATTCTGAATTCTGAATTCCCCCATAGGACCTTGGTTCAAGGGCTGATTTGGGGATTTTGGAAAAACCAAATGGCCAAACTTTCTTACTATGTTTTGTTGGTCATTTAGTGTATTAAAATTTTGTTATTTGGTTCTTGCCAAAATCTTGTATTTTCCCAAGCCTTTTCCCAAATTCCCTTTTATGTGCTTAAAGGTTCACTTTGGGTTAATTAGGGTTTGAGGGTTCTTCTTACCTTGAGGTCCATGATATGATTAAGAGAATTTCCTAAGCTGAAAAAGACTCACTTTAAACCTTGATTATTAGTTTTTGATGTTCATGCCTCTATTTGGTTCACATGTGATAATAGTTTAAGTTAGCTTAAGGAAGAAACCCTAGGTGACACTAGGGTGTCACATGTGATTCCTCGGGCTATAGTGGAGGGATTGAGGAGAGGAGCGGTGCACTGGGCGCATAACAAGAAGGCGGAGCAGGGAGGGCCTTCAATTTATAATAACTACGTGAGTGCTTCACGAATTTGGGATGGGATGATGAGTCACCGGAGTGCAACTGCCGTGGCGCTCGGTGAGGTAAGGTCCCTGGCGGTAAATGGGCTATCCACAATGACAGATTGCGACATGGTAATGTCCCCAAGCATGTGGCATCCTAGTGACGAGCGGCAAACGCCGACGATGACATCCCGACCGGTCGTGAAGCAAGTGGGTACGGTGGCCAGCTCACAATCTCATCCGCGGTCACGATCTTTTCACTTGGCCGGTAATATCCGTGCCGATCCATGCACGAATCTTCACGGCGAGCTCGAATCACCACGCCCAATCACCAGCGGCGAGGTACACTGCACCAAGGATCTTCTTTAGTGCGGTGTACCATGGCGATGTCTATTCAGCGCGCCTGACAGAGCAATTTGAGGAGTTCCTTTCTCAAATTTTTATGTGACAACATGTTTATCTAACTACATCAAAGTTGTTGTCCATCATACCAGCTTCAACTTTGTTACAAGGTTCTTGCTCATACCTCCACTCGATCAAGCATAATTCAGTTCTAAAGTTGATCTAATGCCAGTGTCAGTCTAACTTTCAGGCCAGCACACGACTGACAGTCCAATTTCTAGGCCATTTTGTTCCAATTTTTGTACAGCTCTAGGGCTCAATTACTTAATCAAACTTGGACTACTTTATTAGCTCTACAAATTTGTTGTAGTGACCCATGGCAAAATCCCCATAGATCAAGAGATACATGGATCTAAAGTCAGCACAATATCACTGTTTTTCAGAGTTAAGCATTTGGGTGCCTTTGGGACCTTTTTGCAATTTACTCCAATTGGTTCCATAAAACATGGAAATCTCCAAATATAAAAGTTGCCTAGTTTTTGTTACTCTACCACTTCGATATATGCACTTTGGTCCAAAAGTGCATAGAAATTGGAGTCATCTCATAAAGCACTAATTAGGGTTTCTAGGGTCCTTATTAGTGTTTGAGTGTTCTAGGGTTTATGTGCCACTCAAACACTCTAAGTTTAGTCTCCTTTGAACATCTCCACTAACCTTTGAATTCATACTCAAATTGTTATCTCAAACACCCACATGTTTCTAGTCCTTCGGTAAGTACCCTATCCTATGGTTAAGGATCAATTCAAGTCATCACATCTCAACTTGTTTTGAAATTTTTACCTAGTGGATGCACTCTAGGGGTAACATACATAATGAAATGCTAATGCATATGATGTCATGCCCAAGTTTTAGTTTTTGTAACACCAGGGGTGTTACATCCTTCCCCCCATAAAAGAATCTCGTCCCGAGATTTAAGGCTCTAGGGTAAGTAATGGAAAAGGAAACGCGTCACAACTTTATTTCCTAATTTCTCTTACAAAGCAGGGGTGGTGTGGTGGTTTGTTCTAACTTCACAACAAAGTTCATAAACTTTAAAGATCACAGGAGGCTAAAAACTTAGGAAAATGTTTCTCTAAGAAATCTCGAGTCTCCCAGGTAGCTTCTTCTTCGGTGTGTTGGTTCCACTTTACCTTATAAAACTTGAGAGTCTTCTTTCGAGTAATTCTGTCCTTCTGATCCAAAACTCGAATGGGATATTCTGAATAGGTCAAGTTCAGTTCCAAATTAACATCAGCCACATCCATAGTTTGATCATGAATCCAAAGACACTTCTTTAACTGAGATACATGGAACACATTATGCACAACATACAGTGATTCTGGCAACCGAAGTCTGTACACAACATGCCCACAACCTTCAAGAATGGGGAACGTGCGAATATACCGGGGTGCCAACTTTCCTCTAACCCCGAATCGACTAACACCCTTCATTGGTGATACTTTCAGGTACACATGATCGCTGACTTTAAAACCAATGGTCTACGTCGTTTATCCGCATAATTTTTCTGCCGAGCTTGAGCTTCATTCAAGTTATGTCTTATACGTTGGACTTTTTCTTCTGTTTCTTTAACCAAATTAGGCCTGAAAAACCACCGTTCTCCTTGTTCCGACCAATTTAAGGGTGTTCTGCATCATCGTCCGTACAGGGCTTCAAACGGTGCCATTTTAATACTCTCTTGGTAATTGTTATTATAAGAAAATTCTGCCAGTGGCAGACAATCATCCCTCTTTTGTGGAAACTTCAAGACATAGGCTCATAGCATATCTTCAAGTATTTGATTTACCCTTTCGGTTTGTCCACTTATTTGAGGATGATAGGCCGAACTGTGGAGCAATTTAGTGCCCAAAGATTTGTGCAGCTCTTCCCAAAACTTGGATACAAATTGCGGTCCCTGGTCCGACACTATCGTCTTTGGAATTCCATGCAAACTGAGAATACGAGCCATATATAACTGAGCATAGGTAATGACCAGGTAATATGTTTTGACTGGAAGAAAATGAGATGTCTTTGTAAGCCGGTCAACTATGACCCAAATAGAGTCAAATCCTTTAGATGTCTTGGGTAATCGCACAATAAAATCCATACTGATATCTTCCCATTTCTAGGTTGCGATCGGTAATGATTGTAAAGGTCCAGCAGCTTTCATATGCACTGCCTTAACTCGTCTACAAGTGTCACATTTTGCCACATAGCGGGCGATTTCAATCTTCATCTTAGTCCACGAATAATGTTGTTTCAAGTCTAGGTACATCTTAGTGCTCCCAGGGTGAATGGAATACCGACTAAGATGAGCTTCATCCAAGATTGGTTGACGAAGTTCAGCATCCTTAGGCACCACTATGCAGTCCTTAAACCATATCACACCTTGATCATCTTCCCTAAAACAATTAGCTTTATCGGCCTCCATTCTCTCATGAATATATTTCATACCCGTATCGGTCCTTTGAGCATCAACAATCCTTTGCAGAATAACTGACTCAAGCTTCAAATGTGTCAAGGTTCCTTGTTGTATTATCCCCAGATTTAATCTTTCCATTTCCTAACATAAAGTGGTGTCAGGTGATCCTACTGTAAGACAATGACAAGAGGCTTTACAACTTAAAGCATCTGCCACCACATTAGCCTTTCCTGGGTGATAATGAATTTCCAGGTCATAATCCTTGATTAGCTCGAGCCATCTTCTCTGCCTCATGTTTAACTCTGACTGGGTGAATATATACTTTAAACTCTTGTGATCCGTATATATGTGACATATATTCCCCATTAGATAAGACGCCAAATCTTAAGGGCATGAACCACTTCGGCCAGTTCCAAATCATGCGTTGGGTAGTGTTCCTCATGCCGGCACAGCTGCCTTGAAGCATAAGCTATTACTCCTCTCTCTTGCATCAGGACACATCCAAGCCCACTGCCTGAAGCGTCACAATAAACATCAAATGGCGTCTCAATATCCGGTTGGGCCAAAATCGGTGCAGTGGTCAACAATACTTTCAATTGTTCAAAGGCCTCGTTGCACTTAGAGGACCAGTCAAACTTAACATCATTTTACAATAACCTAGTAATGGGTTTAACAATCTTGGAGAAATCAGGTATAAACCTATGGTAATAACCAGCCAATCCAAGGAAACTTCTAGCTTGATGCAATGAAGTGGGTGATTTCCATTCTAGAATATCCTTGACCTTGCTAGGATCAACCGCAATCCCTTTGGCAGATAAAACATGTCCTAGAAATTGGATTTCCTCCAACCAGAACGCACACTTGCTGAATTTGGCATAAAGCTGATGTTCTCCCAAGCGCGTTAACACAATCCACAAATGTTTTGCATGCTCCTCCTCATTCTTGGAATAGATCAAAATGTCATCAATAAAGACCACCACAAACTTGTCTAACTCGGGCACAAATACCGAGTTCATTAAGTATGTGAGGTGGGCTGGAGCATTTGTCAATCCAAAGGACATAACCAAATATTCAAATAACCCATATCGAGTGGTGAAAGCGGTCTTGGGTATATCCTCGGGTCGAATTCTGATATGATGATAGCCCGATCTGAGATCAATTTTAGAAAATACCCGGGCTCCGGTGAGTTGATCGAATAAAAGATCGATCCGAGGAAGAGGATACTTGTTTTTAATAGTCACTTCATTAAGGGGTCTGTAGTCCACACACATTCGAAGAGTTTGATCCTTCTTCTTGATAAAGATTGTTGGACATCCCCATGGCGACGAACTTGGACTAATAAATCCTTTTTCCAATAAGTCTTGTAATTATGTCTTGAGTTCCGCCAGCTCATTGGGTGCCATACGGTACGATCTTTTGGAGATAGGAGCCGTACCAGGCTTCAAGTCAATCACAAACTCCAAATCCCTTTCCAGAGGTAACCCGGGCAAATCTTCAGGGAATACATCCGGGAACTCACACACAACCGGAATGTCTTGTACCTCTTGCACTACGGCTTCAAAAACATGTCCAGATACTTTACCTGGGATAGATACAGGGATGGACAACTTGACTTCTTCTTGTCCATGACTTAGCTGAATAGTCCTTTGATCATCATTGATAATAGCCTTGTTCTAGACTAACCAATTCATGCCTAGAATTACATCTACATCTTGTCCCTTTATAACTATCATGTTGGTAGGGAATTCATGTCCGACTAATCTTACGGGTACGTGGAAGACTACTTCCTTCGTAAAGATTTAACTCCCAGGTGATTGAAAAACAAATCCCTCCCTTGATTCAATACTATGTATGCAATGCTTCTCAATAAAAGTCTTGCTCATAAAGGTATGTGATGCACCTGAATCAAAAAGGATGACGGTGGGATGGTTGGCAACGAAAAATGTACCCATCATCACCGGTTCTCCTTGTAGGGTGGTTGCCACTTGGGTGTAGTAGACTCGCCCAGTTTTCCTTGTATTTTTGCCCGCTGGAGTGTTGGCCATATTTCCCTTGCCTTGAGTCGTGTTCCCAGAAGTCTGTTGGAAATTTGATTTATTCTGCTTTGGATAGGGACAATCCTTGATGAAGTGTCTAGACTTCCCACAATTAAAGCAGCCACTAGAGGAACCAGGTAGAGCGGGGAAACGAGCACCAGGGGCACTCGGCTGATTGTTCTGAGCGGGGGCAGGAGTGGGACGGATGAAAACTGGCTGCTTGAAAGGATATGCGGGTGGACGAGGAGAAGAGCGATTTGGGTTGAAAGGACGAATCACCAACCTCGACCGCTTCTCGAATCCTTGGGACGATCCTTCACCCCATATCGCTTTGTTTTTCCTTGTCCCGAATTTTTAGCTTCCACCGACAGCGCTGTGCTTACGACCCTGCTATAGGTGAGGTCCAAGCATGTGGCCATCTTTCGCTGGAATCGATCCTTTAAACCTCTCATGAAGCAATTCTTCTTCTTCAGATCTGTGTCCACTTGGTCTATAGCATACTGGGAGAGATGATTGAACCTGGCAAGATATTGCATCACCGAGTCTCCTCCTTGCTTTAAACGTATAAACTTCTCTAGCTTCATCTGAAAAACCCCTTCTAGAATATAGTGTTCACTGAATGCCTGCTTGAATTCTGCCCACGGGACAAGATGACCTGTAGGCTGAACAGCTGCAAAATTTGCCCACCAGGTGTTGGCAGGACCTCTCAATTGTTGGGCAGCGAAAAGGGGCTTCTAGGTCTCGGTACATCGAACCAATCCAAAATTTTTCTCCATGACCTGTATCCATTCATCTGCTTCCAAAGGTTCTTCGTCTTTAACAAAAAGCGGTGGACGAGTTTCTGAAAACTCCAAATATGTGGTGTCTCGGGGACCTTGGGGTTGACCTCTGCCTCCCTGCTGATGAAACTGATTCCCAACCATTTCACGCAGGAAACGAGTGTTGTCAGCGGCGGCATTAACTAAGGTAATGATAGCCTCAACTAATGTGGGAGGTACAAGCGGCAGGTTCGGAGTTTTCTCCCCACCGCAGGAAGTTCCCGCCCCGTCTTGAGCACGAGTTCTTGATGGCATCTGAGAAAGAAAAACATATCTAATTATTACTGTTGGGGGCCTTCGTCCTCCGAAGGTCCTCAAAAACAAGATTTGACAATATTTTCCAAGTGAATTATATGAACAGGTATTCTCAGACTCAGATCATGAACATGGAGTACGGACAGGACGAAGCTTAAGCCAGACGAAAGGAGGTTGATGAAGGACGGGCTGGTTACCATGCTGTACGAAGGATGGCGCGCAGCCGAAGCTATACGCAGGAAAGCTTCGTCGCGATAACAGAACGGGGAACCGACATAAAGATGAAAAGACTACTTAGGCCTTGACAGACTCCCATAGGTCATTAACAAATGTAATGGACATGAATGTAATTTTACATGGGCTGCGTCTCACGCCTATAAATAGATGAACAGTATTCCCGTACTGTTCACGCTGACTTGGCATTTGCTTTTGCGTCATCCTTGTACTTTTGCCTTCCTGCAATCCGAAGGTACATTTGTAATTTGATGTCATTTCTATTGTTACATAATAATAAAAATGACATTGTGATAAAATTTAAATGTTTACATTACTTTTTATGTTAAACATAAGTTCTTCGTCGTAACTTATCGTGCTTACGAAGATATATTGTCTATGACCTTCGTCCGGAGCACGTTATATCCCGAAGGGAGATAATGTTTCAAAGGACGAAGGACCTTATCATTTAACACTTTTTATGTTGCCTTGTTCTTAATCCGAAGCATTTGAGAACAAGTTACCAACATTGGCGCCCACCTCCGGTGAACTCACTTCCACTTTGAGTTTTTTGAACACCTTCGGAAGCCACAGACCCTCGCTATGGCGCCGAAGAAAGCTTCAGCGTCTGGGGCTGCAGCACTGCAACCGCTGGACCCCAACCAGGAGACCGTCTCTCTTCGGGAGGCCCGAAGCCAGAAGAGGAAGGCCGTCAGCCCGACGCTTCAGGAGGATGAACTGGACCAAGAGATCAGGGATATGGAGATGCTTCATCAACAGGTGCAGAGGAAGAAGGAAAAGATGGCCAGGCTAGCTGAGCTGCAGAGGCAGATAGACGAAGCTTCTGAAGAAGTTCGCCATCTTACTCACGATGAGCAGATCAGAAGGCCTCAACAAAAAGACCTTCATCAGGAGGGCTTCTTCAACGAAGATGACTGGTATGACAATTTCCAACATGGAAATTTTGTTTTCGATGATGCTTCTCCCCTGTCCGCTGAGCTGCAGGCTACACCTTGGCCTCCGTCCTACAAGCCACCCCAGCTTCCCATGTTCGATGGCCATTCAGACCCGAAGCAGTTTTTGATGAGCTACGAGGCAACAGTGTCTTCGTATGGTGGCAATGCTGCAGTCATGGCAAAGTCTTTTGTTATGGCTGTCAGGAATGTTGCTCAGACCTGGTATTCCTCCCTTCGACCAGGAACGATTACTTCATGGCAAAAGCTGAAGGACATGTTGTTAACCAGCTTTCAAGGGTTTCAGACGAAGCCGGTTACTGCTCAAGCCTTGTTCCAGTGCACTCAGGATCATGAAGAATATCTTCAGGCGTATGTCAGAAGGTTCTTACGTTTGAGGGCGCAGGCACCAACGGTGCCCAATGAAATTGTCATCGAGGCCATGATCAAGGGGCTTCGACCTGGACCTTCAGCTCAATACTTTGCTAGGAAGCCTCCTCAGACTTTGGAGAAGCTACTCCAGAAAATGGACGAGTACATTCGTGCCGACAATGATTTTCGTCAAAGAAGGGAGGAGGCTTTCAGATTCTCTGAAATGACCAGGGGCTTCGGAGGAAGATTTTATCCGAGGCATGTCAGGTCCATACACAACTCTACTCAAAATGATGATAAGGGGAGTCAGCAGAACAGGCCGCAGTGCTCCTCACAGGCTTCGGGGCAACAGCAAAGTTTCTTCCGGCCACCAGCTCCAAGAGGCAGAAGTGCCAGGGGCTTCGGCGGAAGATTTGGAGATCAACCAAGGAAAATGTTTTTCTTGTTCTGTGGAGAAAACAAGGGCCATACCACCAGGATGTGCCATGTCACAATCCAGAAGCAAAAGGAAATAGCCGAAGCTGCAGCGCAAC
The DNA here is from genome assembly GCA_029449295.1 of Zea luxurians. Lineage (NCBI taxonomy): Eukaryota > Viridiplantae > Streptophyta > Magnoliopsida > Poales > Poaceae > Zea > Zea luxurians. The sequence continues at coordinate 4,053,756 of JAOPSE010000045.1, read as the reverse complement.
AAGCTCAGCCGAAGCAGGTCATGCATACTGCTTCGTACCATCCGCCTTACATCCCACAGTACATAGACAACCACCCTGCAGCCTCTGTAGCTTCGGCAAGTCAACCTCAAGCTTCCTGGCAACAGCCTCCGCCTCCACCCCCACTACAACAAGGCCAACAGCCAGAAGGGAGCCAATATGCCCCACACCAAAGGGACTTCAGAGAACAATCCGAAGCTCGCATAGTCAATAGCACTGTGCCAGAGTCGAAGCACATTTATTGACACATATCCTACCTTTGATAGCAGTCTTTTCTATTCAGTTCTATTTTCTGTAACAAAGAACATTGTTAGTTTTCATGTAATAATTTCGTTGTTTCCCACGAGGAAAACCTATTTTCTCCACAGGCTTAAGTTGCTGAAGCTTAAAAATTTGCGATAACAAGGAAGACCTTCGAATTATTAAAAGTCCTTCGAAGCAACAGAAAGTCGTTCTAAGGAACGCAGAGTAAGTTGCTGAAGTCACAAAAAGCCGTTCCAAAGGGAGCGCAGTGTAAGTTTTCTGCTCAAAAGTCGTTCCAAAAGGAATGCAGAGCTTACAGCGAAAAGTCAACGCTAATACCGCCTAAGTAAAAGGCGAAGAAGCTCCAAAGACGTTCCTAAGGGAATGCAGAGCTTACAGCGAAAAGTCAACGCTGATACCGCCTAAGTAAAAGGCGAAGAAGCTCCAAAGACGTTCCTAAGGGAATGCAGAGCTTACAGCGAAAAGTCAGCGCTGATATAAAAAGATTATGTGTTTCACGGGGATATGTGTGTATCTTCGGAATCAAATTCATCTACATGACATAACATCATCACATCATTTTGCATAGCATAAGCATCATACATCATATTGCATATGGCAAAAGAAGGGAGGACAGTATCAACCTTCGGAAGAATGCTTTGAGAAAGTAAAAATCTTCGGAATATAGCTTCGGAAAATGTTCTCACGAAGTTTGGATATTTTTCATCAGAGCGCTATGGGTTTTGTGATGCATAAAGGTTTTTCTATCTTCACGAAGCATGAAAAGAAGGGAAGGTGTTTTTTCGCCGAAGGCTTAAAAACGGTACGTATGTAAAGTTTCATGCATCGTAAAGAATTGAATAATGAAAAGAAACTTATATATTACATTCAAATGTACAAAATATTACATAAATCACATTTCAAATGTTTTTTCTAATACCATCTAGTCTTCTCTTAGTACTACTTCGGCAGCCTCATTTAGAAGTTGTTCAACAACTTTATCCATGATAGCTTCGGCCATTTGTTTAATTTCGTCATCTTCTTTCGTGTAAGGGTCAGCAAACGATCCAGTAGGTTCTGAGGGAAGGGAACATGTCTACATTACTATCACAAACCACGAACAAAGTTTGAAATAAAAATTACAACACAACAAGAACGGCTAATTAATACCTATTTGCCCTTCGGGCTCTGTACTTTTTTCGGCAACTTCTGTCACTTTCCTAGCATCATGGATGCCTTTTTCACTCCTTTGAATAATTTCTTGTGCCATTTCTCGGCCGCCGTTGTCCCAGATATCAGTAAAGAATTTACCGCCAACCATGCTTGCTTCGGTCGAGGGGTCTTTGATGTCTTCGGAGGACAAGGCAGCTTCAGTCTGAGCTAAGGATTTTACATGCTCACAGCCTTTCTTCTCCAAAACAGTAGCAACTCCTCTGGCGCCCGAAAAAGCGCAGATGTCACCGCGGCTACTCAGGATTTCCTCGAAGGCCTCTGCTTCGTGGCTGATCCAATCCAGTGGACCTTCGGGATTGCCTCTTGAGAAATTCTTTTCACTAGAAAATGCGCCAACGCTGGCGAAGCTGGATTTTATCTTTTTGACGCATTCAATAGATTTAACATAGCATTTCCTCTGGGATGCACGAAGATCCTTGACACTTAGCTCTAAATGACTGACCAACTGGTCACTAAGCTCTCGTTTTGTTTCTTCAAGCGCACGTTCCTCCTTAGCTCTAGCTAGCTGTTTCTGAAGATTTTTAATCTCGCGTTTTTGGGCTTTGGCCTGGACCTTTGAGGCAGCTTCGTCCTTTTTTACCTTGTCTACCAATGTAAGCAGAATTTTATCCTTCTCCAGAGCTTCGTTTCTCAGTTTAATAACTTCTGATCGTAGGTTGTTGAACGCAATTTCATAGCTCTCATCTTCGGCACTCTTTTGTGCTCTCAATGCATTGCTTAGGATTAAACCCTATATGTAAAAAAGTTGGTATAAGAATAAAAGAATGAGTTACGAATTAAAAAATTTTCAAACCCCTAATTCCCATACCTTTAGGCTATTGTACGCAAGACTGTCCGCGAGATCCTCCTTCGTCATAGCACATAATCCAGCTTCGAGCTTCGGGAACCCCATACTTCGAGCCATCTCCCGGCAGACAGATAATTCTTTGTTATCAGGGAGGCAGTATAGGAAGTCATCTTCATTTGTCCCATTGAACACTACTGCCCCCTTCGGATATTTTAACTCTCTAGCATAGTGATTGGCTTCATAAGTCTCTTCTTCAGATAATTTCTTCCCCGAAGCATGTCGCACGATGTAATCGCATATGTTGGAAGGGGCTTCGGGGGCGGCAGTGTCAATTTCTCCAACCAAAACTGGTTCCGATATTTTTATTTTTTCGGTTTCCAAATATTGTTCCTTGGTGGGCTCTGAAGGCCCAGCCTCAGCTTCAAGTTGTTGCTTCGAAGCTTCAGTAGACGCTTCAGCAAGTTCAGCAGTCTTCTTTGGAGTTGTGCTTGAAGACTTAATTGTCTCCAAGACATCTAGCACGTTCACCATTCTTTTTCTTTTTGGGGTCACCGATGGGCCCTTTTGATTCTTTATTGTTTCAACATTTGCTGAAGGACTCAAGATTTCCAATATTTTTTGTCCTTCAATCTTCGGTTTTTCTGCCTTCTCTGCTGAAGGCGCTTCAGTTTTTTCTTCTATCTTTGGCACTGGAGCTGATTCCGTAGCTTCAGTGGCCAAAGAGACTTCACCAATAAATTCAGGCACTGTGGCTGGCTCAATAAAACGTGCCCGGTGGGTGAGCACCTTCATCTTTTTTCTTTGCGGCGCTGGCTCACTAGAAGCACTTGTGGCAACTTCTGTTGCAGGAGAAGTATTTTTTCTTTTGCGGCCCGGCACCGGATAATGGTAGTCAGGGTAGACAAACCCGATTGCATCAAATACCCGGTTGAGCCTTTTCTTCTTTCGGCCTCCGAAGGCTGCCGATAACGCAGTGTTCTCGGCCTTCGAATACACCCCAAGCAGTTCGTCACTTAATGTTTCAATGCTTTTCAACCAGTCGTCATCAGGTTCAACAAACTTATCCCCGTATTTGAATGTGTATTTTAGTCTGACCAGTCCGCCTTCGTCGGACTCTTTGATGGTCTCCTTCGGCATTTCCCACTTTCCTGCAAGTGGCCACACCCTGAAGGCAATATGCTCTTGGACCAAGTCCCTTGTCCCAATAAAAGAGCAGATTACGCCGAAGGCTCTTTGGCATTCCTCGGCTGCTTCATCCATTTCAACCTTCGGCCTTCGAAGTCCGAAGCGTTGCCAGATGGGGCACATAATGATACTCTTAACATCTTCCTGCGCTGTTAAGTCATTCTTTACATAAAACCACTCTGTCATCCAGGCTCCGGGCCACCTCTTCCGATAGGTTGGCACAGGGCGGCTTGACCCGGAGCGGGCACCGAAGCTGTAACACCCAAAGTTGTTGTGATATTGTTCTTTCCCCCAGGGCTTCGTCTCATATAACAACTCATGAATGTTGCAAAAGCTTTTGGCATTTGGTTCTAAACCTTGGCTTTTCGCAGCCCAGACAAACATCCCCATTCTTATGATAGCTTCGGGAGTAATTTGATGAAGGTAGACTTGAAATGTCTTCAGGACTTCGACAACGAAGCTGCTTAGGGGGAATCGAAGCCCAGCCTTGAGAAAGCTTCGGAAGATTACGACTTCATCTTCTTCGGGAGTGGGAGAAGTTTTTTCTCCAGCATCAGCCCTCACAATAGATATATCTCGAAAATATCTCCCCCTCATATTGTCAATATGACTCTGCTTAATAGTGGTTTTCCCGAAAACCGTGTGACTTGGCCGCCATGGTCGATCTTCGGACTCTTCCCCACCGCTTTCTACATCATAACTGTCACTGTCACCAGTATCTTCAGACAAACCTTCCAGAATCTCCTTGGTGATTTTTTCCGTATTGGTCTCCGCCATCGCTATAAGAAACCCCAAGTTCTTCTCTTCGTCGAGACTTAGCTTCATCTCAGCAGGGACCTTCTTATCTTCAGACATCTTCGGAAACACTAAAAAACTGTTTTCAAGGCCGAAGCTTCAAAACCAAAAGATCAGCAAATCTTAGTGCGCAAGAGCTAAAAATTTTAGTGGGCCGAAGCAGATGGCAAGTGAGAGTACCAAAATGAGTTTGCGGTATGATCTTATTTATACGCCCAGTGCGTTGAAAATTGAAAGACCCCGCTTGTCAGTGAATGTTGCTATTTTAGCAAAGGGAAGGTGTTTTTTCGGACCTTCGGCTTAAGGCCTTCGTCCATATCGCAATCTGAATTTATCACTAACAAATTAATATTGCGAGGGGCTACTGTTGGGGGCCTTCGTCCTCCGAAGGTCCTCAAAAACAAGATTTGACAATATTTTCCAAGTGAATTATATGAACAGGTATTCTCAGACTCAGATCATGAACATGGAGTACGGACAGGACGAAGCTTAAGCCAGACGAAAGGAGGTTGATGAAGGACGGGCTGGTTACCATGCTGTACGAAGGATGGCGCGCAGCCGAAGCTATACGCAGGAAAGCTTCGTCGCGATAACAGAACGGGGAACCGACATAAAGATGAAAAGACTACTTAGGCCTTGACAGACTCCCATAGGTCATTAACAAATGTAATGGACATGAATGTAATTTTACATGGGCTGCGTCTCACGCCTATAAATAGATGAACAGTATTCCCGTACTGTTCACGCTGACTTGGCATTTGCTTTTGCGTCATCCTTGTACTTTTGCCTTCCTGCAATCCGAAGGTACATTTGTAATTTGATGTCATTTCTATTGTTACATAATAATAAAAATGACATTGTGATAAAATTTAAATGTTTACATTACTTTTTATGTTAAACATAAGTTCTTCGTCGTAACTTATCGTGCTTACGAAGATATATTGTCTATGACCTTCGTCCGGAGCACGTTATATCCCGAAGGGAGATAATGTTTCAAAGGACGAAGGACCTTATCATTTAACACTTTTTATGTTGCCTTGTTCTTAATCCGAAGCATTTGAGAACAAGTTACCAACAATTACATGCCACAAGTACACCATCTTTATTACATTATGCCAGACTGATACTAATTATATATGCTCACTGGTACAACTCAACTTTCCTTATTTAATTTACATAAGGAAACCACCTACTACTCTAGTTATTGTTGGCGGCCTTTGTCTTCTGAAGGTCCTCAAAAACACGACTAACATGCTTTCCAAGTATAACATACTGTCACATGAACCTTCAGCTTTGAGATGAAGGTGTGCTTGACATGAAGGGCGCGATCTGGGAGAAGGATGAATCAATTCTGAGCTACGAATGAAGAAGCTTCGGCTTAACGCAAGGGCGGTGATGGAGAATGGAACCGACCTAAAGGAGAATATACGGCCAAGTCCTCGACTGATTACTCCTCAGTCAGTAGTAGGTGTCAAGGACATGGATGTAATTTTACCCAGGCTGCGTCTTGTGCCTATAAATAGATGAACAGTAACACCGTACTGTTCATGCTGACTTGTAATCACTTGCACGTCGTTCTCGGGTTCTCACCTTCCGTCAAAACGAAGGTACAATTGTAATTAATATCATTAATACTTGTTCATGATTATATAATAAGGAACACAAATAATCTGATGATTCAATGTGATTATTCATGTTCCTTTCTATGTTTTATATGTCTCTGCTTTCATTATTACATACTGAAATGATGAAGGTATGTCCTTCATAACCTTCGTCTGAAGTTCATTATATCCCAAGGGAGATAATGCTTCGAGAGACGAAGGTCTTTAACCATTAGCATTTGTGTTGCCTTGTTCTTAACTCATAGCATTTGAGAACAAGTCACCAACAATTATCTTCATCCTTGGCTGCTCCCTCTCCACTGTCAACTTCGGAAGAATGTTCATCTACGAGGTTCATGGAAGGAGAGGCTCCAAAAAGAACCAACTCCCCATACGGTCCTCCTCTAGCTGCTCTAGATGTTCCGCCTCCCATTGCTGCAACCTCCGGTGTCACGTTCGGGTGCAGCTGGTCGTATAGCACGTGCACCTCCTCATGTAGAGTGTTCTTGTATGCTTGCAGATTTTCTAGGGCTACGTTTAACTCCATCACCTGGGCTCGGGCATTCGCTTCGCAATCCAAAGCTATAGAGCGCGAATTTACGGCCCAGTCTATAGCTGTAATACTCAAATTTAAATAATATAAAGTGAGTGAGTCCCTTAAAGATTTTGCCATCTACTCATTTCAATATAGAAACATCCATATTTTAGTGCACAATTATCTAATAAAACACTCTATGCATCATGTTGGAGTTTGTTTGTTTGTGCATTAAATAATAGTAACAATAATATTAATAAAAATATAATAATGATTTGAGATGTGGATTGAACCTCGCATTGAAAGTAGGAATGGAAAATAGAAAATAAAAGAAAAGGAAAAGAATATACACTATAAAAATGAATATATATATATATATATATAAATAATAGGCATTTACTTCATCTTAGGATTTTTATTGGATATTTGGAAAGCTTACGTTCAAACAGAAATTTAATTTGAAGTTGGAATCAAATTGAATTTGGAAATAAAACAAGAAAATAGAAAAAAAAGAGAGCTCCTAACCATGCTTGGGTCGAATCCCTGGCCGGCCCAATCACCACCCTGCTCCACCCAAGCCGCGCGGGCCAACTGGCGCCACATGCACGCTTTTGCCGCATGTGTCAATGACGGTGGACCCAGATCGTCAGCCATGTCTCCTATCCTCAACGCCTGCAATATCTTCTCCTCCGTTGCGAGCGCAGAACCGAAGCTCCACAAATCCCGGGGGGTAATCGGCCGGGGATTAGTGCTATTTTCGCGGGGTTGTTGGGATTCAGCTTCGCAGGTGGCTATATGACCCGGGCCTCTCCCCGTTGAGCAACCAGAAGAACACTTGCGCTGGGATCCATGGCGGCAAACCGAGAAAAGAGACAGGGAGTGTTGGCGTCGTGCGTCTTCAAGCAATCCAGCGTGCTCCGGTTCGCCAAATCCGCCAGCCCGCTCTGTGACCACTCGGACTCTAAATCCCGAGCGTCGCGACCTCCTCGTCCTCCGAATCCATGGCGTCATGCCCAAACCGGGTCCCGCCGCGGGTGAAGCTTGGATGAACACCACCGCCCAGGAAACTCACCTGCGCTGTCATTATGTGCGCCTGATCGGGTCGTGGTGCGTCGCGGGTGAATGGTGGAGTTGTTCCTGGGCTCGGCGATCAGCATTGACCACCGGGGTTGTGGCTAATTGCTCATCTAAACAAAGGGTCCCCGGCGGAGTCGCCATGCGTCGTGGCCGAAGCTGTGGGCTTTGCGATTCACGGTATGTTTCCCACCCTCTTGTTCGCACGGTTACCCGCTTCGTGTTGCGCATTCCTACGCTCGTGTTTACCACCGGAATCGGCTCGGGGGGTGCTCATCGGTGGTCCCCCGCTGCTCGGAGGCCACCACGGATGTGTGTGCGCCACCGTCCTGGTCGCCGTGAGGAAGAAGTTGTATGGGCCGTGCGTTCTTAGATCAATGGTCGCGTGTGGTTATGAGGATACCGATTCAGGCGTTTGATCGGCACCATAGATTAGAAATCCAAGGGCCAGGGCTGGGTGGTGTGATGGATGGTGTTTGTGCCGTAGATCGCGGATCCATCGACTCTGGTTGCCTACCGGTTGGATTCAATGCCAAATCTAATCTGGAGCGTTGGTTTTTAATCGTGCGGCCATGGTTGGCATATACCCCTTCGCCGAAGCCATTTTACAAAAGGGACCCCACGATTGTATTAAAACAACCCGCAGTCCATGTAAGGATAAGGAACTAACAGTTTGGTCCTTGGATTTTACACAACAGCCCTTGTACTCTCTGGATTTTTGACCCGCAGCCCAGCAGTAAATAATAAAGTAATAAATTAGTGTAGAAAATGATTTTTAGTATAAAAAATAATTCTAGAACTTGTGTAATTCTTAGAAAATCCATTTTTGCTCCGAATTGACCCATTCCAGTTGCAATAATTTTGTATTAATACTGTCTATCAACTAGTAACAATGTTTAACCATGAAGCTTGAATTAAAATTGCTTATTTGGATTAATCTATTCTAGGTGCTTATTAACTTCAGAAATTCATAACTTTATAACTGTTGCTCCGAATTTAGTGGTTCTTAAACCTACGATCTCATTGCAACGCGTAAACTATTATTATACAGTTTGTGCTTATGTTTGGTGTAATGTTAATTTTTCTATACCATGTCTGTTTGTATTGCTACGACTAGCAGTGAGGTCACGAGAATCTGAAGATCATCCTAGTACCTGGAATCTCAAGTTTCAGGCAAGTTGTGCCCTTGATCACTTCTTTTTACCCACTCATGTTCTGATTAATCATAATGATCTGCATAGGTTAATTTTGATGGGACCTAATAGGTTACCCTAGTTTGTCTATCTTTATACCTTGTTTACCATGGAACTTTTTGGGTAGTACTTGCTAGTGCTTTATGTGGATGTGGGTATGAAGATACATTATTCATGATCACACTTTTATTATCTGTTTATTATTAATGTTCATGATAAGATCATTATGTTCACCCGGGAAAACAGTGCTACCACAATGGTTTAATGGGACGCCCTTGGCTGATTAATTAGGAAAGCTAGTGGAAGACTACCTTACCCGAAAGGGGCAAGGGCAGTAGGGGAGTGGTCAGTGTAGGGAGGCCCTTGGGATGATTTTGCTGCGATGGCGGTCATGCGAGGGGTCACTGCATTGGAGCTTCCTATAAACTGTAGCGGGTTTTCTGAAGCTAGTGGAACTTTGTAAAGGCCTCGTAGTGTTACCCTGCCTTGCCTCCTCGGTAGAGGTGTATGGGAAGTCACGATCCCTTGGCAGATGGGTAACATGACTTGTGGGTAAAGATGCGCAACCTCTGCAGAGTGTAAAACTGATATACTAGCCGTGCTCACGGTCATGAGCAGCTTGGACCCTCACATGATTAAATTATGGAACTAAATTCAATTTGTCATATGCATTGCATAGCAGGTGATGTTGTTATTACTTTTGTTCTACTACTTAATTGGGTTTGGTATTTACTTATACTTAGTAATTGCTAATAAAATTTTGATCGACTTTAGAAGCAATGCTCAGCTTCAACCATCCTCTTTTGTAAGCCTTACACTTCACATGAGCTCCCACCTTTGGCGAGTTCATACACATTATTCCCCATAACTTGTTGAGCTATGAACGTATGTGAGCTCACTCTTGCTGTCTCACACCCCCCACAGGTCAAGAACAGGTACCGCTGGATGAGGCGCATGGAGGATGCTGCGATGTGTTCGTGAGAGGTCTAGGCCGTCGTCTCCCAGTCAACTTTGGGTTGCTGGATCGTTGTCTCCTTATAATGTAATTATTTATTTTATATAGAACCCCTGTTATATAGTAAAGATGTAACATTCGATCATGTGCCATGATTCATCATATGTGTGAGACTTGGTCCCAGCACACATGGTGATTATGTTTGCGCCCAGGTCTTGGTGCCCCGAAACCCGGGTGTGACAGAAGTGGTATCAGAGGAATGTTGACTGTAGGACGAAACCTAGATAGAACTGGACAACCATTATCTACTTACCTTTGCTACTCGATTCTTTCTAAACTTTTCTTAATATATTCTCATCTATTTCCGTTTTACTCTGATTATTGTTATCTTTTCTTTCTAAAAGACAAATGTGGATTTCACACTTTGAAATCCTGTGCCTAAAGTAACCTTTAGGAATAGGAGACCTATTCTTAGGAACAAAAACAAAACTATTTTTTTATATAGATATCTATGAACTTGAATGCTTGTCCTTATGATACTTGTTTGATTTGGATCTTTGATTGAGTGTGATGAGTTGTGGAGTAATGTCCACAATTACATCTGCATATACATATAGGAAAAAATGCTTATAAAAGTAACTAGACAAATTAGATTATTCCTCATTAAAAAAATGTATCCAGCTTGATAGATTCATCCTATCTTAGAAGATTCTATCCTACACTCATAGATCCATCTTATCTCAAGAGATCCTAACCTATCCTAATTAGAATATATCAATCCTAATAGATCCATCTTATCTTAAAAGACTCTCTCCTATCTTAATGGATTCATATTATCTTGAAGGATTCATCTTATCCTAACAACTTTACTTATCTCATCCTGGAGTAACAACCAAGATCTAAACAAAATTAATTAAGTCCTATCTAGGCTCAATTAGTAATACTAATCTAATCTAGATCCGATCCAATATGCTAGATTAATCTGACCTAATGAAGGCTAACCTTATGTTGAGCTAATCCAATTTAAGATATTTAAGAGGAATGTTAATACTGATGAAATAGATTAGACCATACTCCTATAAATATGTCTTAAGATAAATTGGTGTTCTAGACTAACTTGACCATACATAACTACCTGACCATTCGATGGTTGCATAATCCCTCTATTTTAATCTAACAGAGATTCTAACCTACCTACACCATAAGATCCATACTATCTCAAAAGATTCTAACATATATCCTACCCTAGTAGATCTGTCTAACCTAAACTAGTCTAATTTAGTCATATCAAACCTAATCTAGATTTTATCTAATCTATTATGATCTAATCTAGAGTGAGTTACATAATGCTGGTACAAAATATAAGGCCATACTCCTAATTCACTTAGGCCTAAATTGGTGACTTAGATTGACTCGGCCATACCCAATAATTTGACCTATATAATAGGTTACATAACCTATCCCACCCATCTAGAAGCAAACGACCAAACCGGATTCTGACTAATCTCATTAAACTCATAGCCATCTACTAAACTAGCTACTCAACCTACTAATATGTTACCTATAGACATATCTTAACCTCTTGTCCCTAATCCAAAAGAAGACCCCAAGACTTGAGAAGAAGGAGATCAAACTCGTTAAGGACTGATAAGAGTCAAGCCATACCTCCAAAGGAATCAAGATCCACAATCTGGGACGGAGTCTTTCTTTACCCTACTCTTTCTTACCAACACCTATTCATACTTCTAGGACATCTTTCATCGTACATAATGGGGTGACCATACATATGCCTTCCTAATCACCTGATAATTTGATATAGACTATATAAAAAATTCTTCTGGTACTAGAACTAATTAGAAACTAAAATCTAGACTACAAGCTAGACTTGTATCCTCTTTCTTGCAAATCTCGAGGACGAGATTCTTTGTATGGGGGGTAGGATTTGTAATACTCAAATTTAAATAATATAAAGTGAGTGAGTCCCTTAAAGATTTTGCCATCTACTCATTTCAATATAGGAACATCCATATTTTAGTGCACAATTATCTAATAAAACACTCTATGCATCATGTTGGAGTTTGTTTGTTTGTGCATTAAATAATAGTAACAATAATATTAATAAAAATATAATAATGATTTGAGATGTGGATTGAACCTCGCATTGAAAGTAGGAATGGAAAATAGAAAAGAAAAGTAAAGGAAAAGAATATACACTATAAAAATGAATATATATATATATATATAAATAATAGGCATTAACTTCATCTTAGGATTTTTATTGGATATTTGGAAAGCTTACGTTCAAACAGAAATTTAATTTGAAGTTGGAATTGTTGGGGGCCTTTGTCCTCCGAAGGTCCTCAAAAACATGATTGGACAATGTTTTCCAAGTGGATTATATGAACAGGTACCTTCGGACTCAGAATTATGAACATGAAGTACGGTCAGAACGAAGCCTGAACCAGACGAAGGGGGATTGAAATGGAGGACGGGCTGATTACCAAGCTCTACGAAGGATGGTGCACAGCCGAAGCTGTGCGCAGGAAAGCTTCGTCGCGATAGCAAAAAGTGGAACCGACTTAAAGATGAAAAGACTACTTAAGCCTTGACAGATTTCCATAAGTCATTAGCAAGTGTAATGGACATGAATGTAATTTTACATGGGCTGTGTCTCACGCCTATAAATAGATGAACAGTACTCCCGTACTGTTCACGCTGACTTGGCATTTGCTCTTGCGTCATCCTTGTACTTTTGCCTTCCTGCAGTCCGAAGGTACATTTCTAATTTGAAGTCATTTCTATTTTTACATAATAATAAAATAGAAATGACATTGTGACAAAATTTAAATGTTTACATTACTTTTTATGTCATGCCTAAGCTCTTCGTCATAACTTATCGTGCTTACGAAGATATATTATTTATGACCTTCGTCCGGAGCACGTTATATCCCGAAGGGAAATAATGTTTCAAAGGACGGAGGACCTTATCATTTAACACTTTTTATGTTGCCTCGTTCTTAATCCGAAGCATTTGAGAACAAGTCACCAACATTGGCGCCCACCTCCGGTGAACTCACTTCCACTTTGAGTTTTTTGAACACCTTCGGAAGCCATAGACCCTCGCTATGGCGCCAAAGAAAGCTTCAGCGACTGGGGCTGCAGCACTGCAACTGCTGGACCCCAACCAGGAGACCGTCTCTCTTCGGGAGGCCCGAAGCCAGAAGAGGAAGGCCGTCAGCCCGACGCTTCAGGAGGATGAATTAGACCAAGAGATCAGGGATATGGAGATGCTTCATCAATAGGTGCAGAGGAAGAAGGAAAAGATGGCCAGGCTAGCTGAGCTGCAGAGGCAGATAGACGAAGCTTCTGAAGAAGTTCGCCATCTTACTCACGATGAGCAGAACAGAAGGCCTCAACAAAAAGACCTTCATCAGGAGGGCTTCTTCAACGAAGATGACTGGTATGACAATTTCCATCATGGAAATTTTGTTTTCGATGATGCTTCTCCCCTGTCCGCTGAGCTGCAGGCTACACCTTGGCCTCCATCCTACAAGCCACCCCAGCTTCCCATGTTCGATGGTCATTTAGACCCAAAGCAGTTTTTGATGAGCTACGAAGCAACAGTGTCTTCGTATGGTGGCAATGCTGCAGTCATGGCAAAGTCTTTTGTTATGGCTGTCAGGAATGTTGCTCAGACCTGGTATTCCTCCCTTCGACCAGGAACGATTACTTCATGGCAAAAGTTGAAGGACATGTTGTTAACCAGCTTCCAAGGGTTTCAGACGAAGCCGGTTACTGCTCAAGCCTTGTTCCAGTGCACTCAGGATCATGAAGAATACCTTCAGGCGTATGTCAGAAGGTTCTTACGTTTGAGGGCGCAGGCACCAACGGTGCCCAATGAAATTGTCATCGAAGCCATGATCAAGGGGCTTCGACCTGGACCTTCAGCTCAATACTTCGCTAGGAAGCCACCTCAGACTTTGGAGAAGCTACTCCAGAAGATGGACGAGTACATTCGTGCCGACAATGATTTTCGCCAAAGAAGGGAGGAGGCTTTCAGGTTTTCTGAAATGACCAGGGGCTTCGGAGGAAGATTCTATCCGAGGCATGTCAGGTCCATCCACAACTCTACTCAAAATGATGATAAGGGGAGTCAGCAGAACAGGCCGCAGTGCTCCTCACAGGCTTCGGGGCAATAGCAAAGTTTCTTCCGGCCACCACCTCCAAGAGGCAGAAGCGCCAGGGGCTTCGGCGGAAGATTTGGAGATCAACCAAGGAAAATGTTTTGCTTGTTCTGTGGAGAAAACAAGGGCCATACCACCAGGATGTGCCATGTTACAATCCAGAAGCAAAAGGAAATAGCCGAAGCTGCAGCGCAACAAGCTCAGCCGAAGCAGGTCATGCATACTGCTTCGTACCATCCGCCTTACATCCCACAATACATAGACAACCACCCTGCAGCTTCTGTAGCTTCGGCAAGTCAACCTCAAGCTTCCTGGCAGCAGCCTCCGCCTCCACCCCCACTGCAACAAGGCCAACAGCCAGAAGGGAGCCAATATGCCCCGCACCAAAGGGACTTCAGAGAACAATCCGAAGCTCACACAGTCAATAGCACTGTGCCAGAGTCGAAGCACATTTATTGACACATATCCTACCTTTGATAGCAGTCTTTTCTATTCAGTTATATTTTCTGTGTAACAAAGAACATTGTTAGTTTTCATATAATAATTTCGTTGTTTCCCACGAGGAAAACCTATTTTCTCCACAGGCTTAAGTTGCTGAAGCTTAAAAAATTTGCGTTAACAAGGAGGACCTTCGAATTATTAAAAATCCTTCGAAGCAACAGAAAGTCGTTCTAAGGAACGCAGAGTAAGTTGATGAAGTCACAAAAAGCCGTTCCAAAGGGAGCGCAGTGTAAGTTTTCTGCTCAAAAGTCGTTCCAAAGGGAATGCAGAGCTTACAGCGAAAAGTCAACGCTGATACCGCCTAAGTAAAAGGCGAAGAAGCTCAAAAGACGTTCCTAAGGGAATGCAGAGCTTACAGCGAAAAGTCAACGCTGATACCGCCTAAGTAAAAGGCGAAGAAGCTCCAAAGACGTTCCTAAGGGAATGCAGAGCTTACAGTAAAAGATTGTGTGTTTCACAGGGATATGTGTGTATCTTCGGAATCAAATTCATCTACATAACATAACATCATCACATCATTTTGCATAGCATAAGCATCATACATCATATTGCATATGGCAAAAGAAGGGAGGACAGTATCAACCTTCGGAAGAATGCTTTGAGAAAGTAAAAATCTTCGGAATATAGCTTCGGAAGATGTTCTCACGAAGTTTGGATATTTTTCATCAGAGTGCTATGGGTTTTGTGATGCATAAAAGTTTTTCTATCTTCACGAAGCATGAAAAGAAGGGAAGGTGTTTTTTCGCCGAAGGCTTAAAAACGGTACGTATGTAAAGTTTCATGCATCGTAAAGAATTGAATAATGAAAAGAAACTTATATATCACATCCAAATGTACAAAATATTACACAAATCACATTCCAAATGTTTTTTCTAATACCATCTAGTCTTCTCTTAGTACTACTTCGGCAGCCTCATTTAGAAGTTGTTCAACAACTTTATCCATGATAGCTTCGGCCATTTGTTTAATTTCGTCATCCTCTTTCGTGTGAGGGTCAGCAGACGATCCAGTAGGTTCTGAGGGAGGGGAATATGTCTACATTACTATCACAAACCGCGAACAAAGTTTGAAATAAAAATTACAACACAACAAGTACGACTAATTAATACCTATTTGTCCTTCGGGCTCTGTACTTTTTTCGGCAGCTTCTGTTACTTTCCTAGCATCATGGATGCCTTTTTCACTCCTTTGAATAATCTCTTGCGCCATTTCTCGGCCGCCGTTGTCCCAGATATCAGTAAAGAATTTACCGCCAACCATGCTTGCTTCGGTCGAGGGGTCTTTGATGTCTTCGGAGGACAAGGCAGCTTCGGACTGAGCTAAGGATTTTACATGCTCACAACCTTTCTTCTCCAAAACAGTAGCAACTCCTCTGGCGCCCGAAAAAGCGCAGATGTCACCGCGGCTACTCAGGATTTCCTCGAAGACCTCTGCTTCGTGACTGATCCAATCCAGTGGACCTTCGGGATTGCCTCTTGAGAAATTCTCTTCACTAGAAAATGCGCCAACGCTGGCGAAGCTGGATTTTATCTTTTTGACGCATTCAATAGATTTAACATAGCATTTCCTCTGGGATGCACGAAGCTCTTTAACAATTAACTCTAAATGATTGACCAACTGATCACTAAGCTCTCGTTTTGTTTCTTCAAGCACACGCTCCTCTTTAGCTCTAGCTAGCTGTTTCTGAAGATCTTTAATCTCACGTTTTTGGGCTTCGGCTTGGACCTTTGAGGCAGCTTCGTCCTTTTTTACCTTGTCTACCAATGTAAGCAGAATTTTATCCTTTTCCAGAGCTTCGTTTCTCAGTTTAATAACTTCTGATCGTAGGTTGTTGAACGCAATTTCATAGCTCTCATCTTCGGCACTCTTTTGTGCTCTTAATGCGTTGCTTAGGATTAAACCCTATATGTAAAAAAGTTGGTATAAGAATAAAAGAATGAGTTACGAATTAAAAAAAAAATTTCAAGCGCCTAATCCCCATACCTTTAGGCTATTGTACGCAAGACTGTCCGCGAGATCCTCCTTCGTCATAGCACATAATCCAGCTTCGAGCTTCGGGAACCCCATACTTCTAGCCATCTCCCGGCAGACAGATAATTCTTTGTTATCAGGGAGGCAGTATAGGAAGTCATCTTCATTTGTCCCATTAAACACTACTGCCCCCTTCGGATACTTTAACTCCCTAGCATAGTGATTGGCTTCATAAGTCTCTTCTTCAGATAATTTCTTCCCCGAAGCATGTCGCACGATGTAATCGCATATGTTGGAAGGAGCTTCGGGGGCGGCAGTGACAATTTCTTCAACCAAAACTGGTTCTGATATTTTTATTTTCTCGGTTTCCAAAGATTGTTCCTTGGTGGCCTCTGAAGGCCCAGCTTCGGCTTCAGGTTGTTGCTTCGAAGCTTCAGTAGACGCTTCAGCAAGTTCAACAGTCTTCTTTGGTGTTGTGCTTGAAGACTTAATTGTCTCTAAGACATCTAGCACGTTCACCATTCTTTTTCTTTTTGGGGTCACCGATGGGCCCTTTTGATTTTTTATTGTTTCAATATTTGCTGAAGGACTTAAGATTTCCAATATTTTTTGGCCTTCAATCTTCGGTTTTTCTGCCTTCTCTGCTGAAGGCGCTTCAGTTTTTTCTTCTATCTTTGGCACTGGAGCTGGTTCTGTAGCTTCAGTGGCCAAAGAGACTTCACCAATAAATTCAGGCACTATGGCTGGCTCAATAAAACGCGCCCGGTGGGTGAGCACCTTCATCTTTTTCCTTTGCGGCGCTGGCTCACTGGTGGCACTCGTGGCAGCTTCTGTCGCAGGAGAAGTATTTTTTCTTTTGCGGCCCAATACTGGATAGTGATAGTCAGGGTAGACAAACCCGACTGCGTCAAATACCCGGTTGAGCCTTTTCTTCTTTCGGCCCCCGAAGGCTGCTGATAACGCAGTGTTTTCGGCCTTCGAATATGCCCCAAGCAGTTCGTCGCTTAATGTTTCAATGCTTTTCAACCAGTCGTCATCAGGCTCAACAAACTTATCCCCGTATTTGAATGTGTATTTCAGTCTAACCAGTCCGCCTTCGTCGGACTCTTTGATGGTCTCCTTCGGCATTTCCCACTTTCCTGCAAGTGGCCACACCCTGAAGGCGATATGCTCTTGGACCAAGTCCCTTGTCCCAATCGAAGAGCAGATTACGCCGAAGGCTCTTTGGCATTCCTCGGCTGCTTCATCCATTTCAACCTTCGGTCTTCGAAGTCCGAAGCGTTGCCAGATGGGGCGCATAATGATACTCTTAACATCTTCCTGCGCTGTTAAGTCATTCTTTACATAGAACCATTCTGTCATCCAGGCTCCGGGCCACCTCTTCCGAAAAGTTGGCACAGGGCGGCTTGACCCGGAGCGGGCACCGAAGCTGTAACACCCAAAGTTGTTGTGATATTGTTCTTCCCCCAGGGCTTCGTCTCATATAACAACTCATGAATATTGCAAAAGCTTTTAGCATTTGGTTCTAAACCTTGGCTTCTCACAGCCCAGACAAACATCCCCATTCTTATGATAGCTTCGGGAGTAATTTGATGAAGGTAAACTTGAAATGACTTCAGGACTTCAACAACAAAGTTGCTTAGGGGGAATCGAAGCCCAGCCTTGAGAAAGCTTCGGAAAATTACGACTTCATCTTCTTCGGGAGTGGGAGAAGTTTTTTCTCCAGCATCAGCCCTCACAATAGATATATCTCGGAAATACCTCCCTCTCATGTTATCAATATGACTCTGCTTAATAGTGGTTTTCCCGAAAACCGTGTGACTTGGCCGCCATGGTCGATCTTCGGACTCTTCCCCACCACTTTCTACATCATAACTGTCGCTGTCACCAGTATCTTCAGACAAACCTTCCAGAATCTCCTTGGTAATTTTTTCCGTATTGGTCTCCGCCATCGCTATAAGGAACCCCAAGTTCTTCTCTTCGTCAAGGCTCAGCTTCATCTCAGCAGCGACCTTCTTATCTTCAGACATCTTTGGAAACACTAAAAAACTGTTTTCAAAGCCGAAGCTTCAAAACCAAAATATCAGCAAATCTTAGCGCGCAAGAGCTAAAAATTTAGTGAGCGGAAGCAGATGGCAAGTGTGCGTACCAAATGAGTTTGCGGTATGATCTTATTTATACGCCCAGGGCGTTGAAAATTGAAAGACCCCGCTTGTCAGTAAATGTTGCTATTCTAGCAAAGGGAAGGTGTTTTTTTGGACCTTCGGCTCAAGGCCTTCGTCCATATCGCAATCTGAATTTATCATTAACAAATTAATATTGCGAGGGGCTACTGTTGGGGGCCTTCGTCCTCCGAAGGTCCTCAAAAACATGATTTGACAATGTTTTCCAAGTGGATTATATGAACAGGTACCTTCGGACTCAGAATTATGAACATGAAGTACGGTCAGAACGAAGCCTGAACCAGACGAAGGGGGATTGAAATGGAGGACGGGCTGATTACCAAGCTCTACGAAGGATGGTGCACAGCCGAAGCTGTGCGCAGGAAAGCTTCGTCGCGATAGCAAAAAGTGGAACCGACTTAAAGATGAAAAGACTACTTAAGCCTTGACAGATTTCCATAAGTCATTAGCAAGTGTAATGGACATGAATGTAATTTTACATGGGCTGTGTCTCACGCCTATAAATAGATGAACAGTACTCCCGTACTGTTCACGCTGACTTGGCATTTGCTCTTGCGTCATCCTTGTACTTTTGCCTTCCTGCAGTCCGAAGGTACATTTCTAATTTGAAGTCATTTCTATTTTTACATAATAATAAAATAGAAATGACATTGTGACAAAATTTAAATGTTTACATTACTTTTTATGTCATGCCTAAGCTCTTCGTCATAACTTATCGTGCTTACGAAGATATATTATTTATGACCTTCGTCCGGAGCACGTTATATCCCGAAGGGAAATAATGTTTCAAAGGACGGAGGACCTTATCATTTAACACTTTTTATGTTGCCTCGTTCTTAATCCGAAGCATTTGAGAACAAGTCACCAACAGGAATCAAATTGAATTTGGAAATAAAATAAGAAAATAGAAAAAAAGAGAGCTCCTAACCATGCTTGGGCCGAATCCCTGGCCGGCCCAATCACCACCCTGCTCCACCCAAGCCGTGCGGCCCAACTGGCGCCACATGCACGCTTTTGCCGCATGTGTCAATGATGGTGGACCCAGATCGTCAGCCATGTCTCCTATCCTCAACGCGTGCAATATCTTCTCCTCCGTTGCGAGCGCAGAACCGAAGCTCCACAAATCCCGGGGGGTAATCGGCCGGGGATTAGTGCTATTTTCGCGGGGTTGTTGGGATTCAGCTTCGTGGGTGGCTATATGACCCGGGCCTCTCCCCGTTGAGCAACCCGAAGAACACTTGCGCTGGGATCCACGGCGGCAAACCGAGAAAAGAGACAAGGAGTGTTGGCGTCATGCGTCTTCAAGCAATCCAGCGTGCTCCGGTTCGCCAACCCCGCCAGCCCGCTCTGTGACCACTCGGACTCTAAATCCTGAGCATCACGACCTCCTCGTCCTCCGAATCCATGGCATCATGCCCAAACCGGGTCTCGTCGCGGGTGAAGCTCGGATGAACACCACCGCCCAGGAAACTCACCTGCATTGTCATTCTGTGCGCCTGATCGGGTCGTGGTGCGTCGCGGGTGAATGGTGGAGTTGTTCCTGGGCTCGGCGATCAGCATTGACCACCGGGGTTGTGGCTAATTGCTCATCTAAACAAAGGGTCCCCGGCGGAGTCGCCATGCGTCGTGGCCGAAGCTGTGGGCTTTGCGATTCACGGTATGTTTCCCACCCTCTTGTTCGCACGGTTACCCGCTTCGTGTTGCGCATTCCTACGCTCGTGTTTACCACCGGAATCGGCTCGGGGGTGCTCATCGGTGGTCCCCTGCTGCTCGGAGGCCACCATGGATGTGTGTGCGCCACCGTCTTGGTCGCCGTGAGGAAGAAGCTGTATGGGCCGTGCGTTCTTAGATCAATGGTCGCGTGTGGTTATGAGGATACCGATTCAGGCGTTTGATCGGCAGCGTAGATTAGAAATCCAAGGCCCGGGGCTGGGTGGTGTGATGGATGGCGTTTGTGCCGTAGATCGCGGATCCATCGACTTTGGTTGCCTACCGGTTGGATTCAACGCCAAATCTAATCTGGAGCGTTGGTTTTTAATTGTGTGGCCATGGTTGGCATATACCCCTTCGCCGAAGCCATTTTACAAAAGGGACCCCACGATTGTATTAAAACAACCTGCAGTCCATGTAAGGATAAGGAACTAACAGTTTGGTCCTTGGATTTTACACAACAGCCCTTGTACTCTCTGGATTTTTGACCTGCAGCCCAGCAGTAAATAATAAAGTAATAAATTAGTGTAGAAAATGATTTTTAGTATCAAAAATAATTCTAGAACTTGTGTAATTCTTAGAAAATCCATTTTTGCTCCGAATTGACCCATTCCAGTTGCAATAATTTTGTATTAATACTGTCTATCAACTAGTAACACTGTTTAACCATGAAGCTTGAATTAAAATTGCTCATTTGGATTAATCTATTCTAGGTGCTTATTAACTTCAGAAATTCATAACTTTATAACCGTTGCTCTGAATTTAGTGGTTCTTAAACCTACGATCTCGTTGCAACGCGTAAACTATTATTATACAGTTTGTGCTTATGTTTGGTGCAATGTTAATTTTGTCTATACCATGTCTGTTTGTATTGCTACGACTAGCAGTGAGGTCACGAGAATCTGAAGATCATCCTAGTACCTGGAATCTCAAGTTTCAGGCAAGTTGTGCCCTTGATCACTTCTTTTTACCCACTCATGTTCTGATTAATCATAATGATCTGCATAGGTTAATTTTGATGGGACCTAATAGGTTACCCTAGTTTGTCTATCTTTATACCTTGTTTACCATCGAACTTTTTGGGTAGTACTTGCTAGTGCTTTATGTGGATGTGGGTATGAAGATACATTATTCATGATCACACTTTTATTATCTGTTTATTATTAATGTTCATGATAAGATCATTATGTTCACCCGGGAAAACAGTGCTACCACAAGGGTTTAATGGGACGCCCTTGGCTGATTAATTAGGAAAGCTAGTGGAAGACTACCTTACTCGAAAGGGGCAAGGGCAGTAGGGGAGTGGTCAGTGTAGGGAGGCTCTTGGGATGATTTTGCTGCGATGGCGGTCATGCGAGGGGTCCCTGCATTGGAGCTTCCTATAAACTGTAGCGGGTTTTCTGAAGCTAGTGGAACTTTGTAAAGGCCTCGTAGTGTTACCGTGCCTCGCCTCCTCGGTAGAGGTGTATGGGAAGTCGCGATCCCTTGGCAGATGGGTAACATGACTTGTGGGTAAAGATGCGCAACCTCTGTAGAGTGTAAAACTGGTATACTAGCCGTGCTCACGGTCATGAGCAGCTCGGACCCTCACATGATTAAATTATGGAACTAAATTCAATTTGTCATATGCATTGCATAGCAGGTGATGTTGTTATTACTTTTGTTCTACTACTTAATTGGCACTACTAGAGATATGCTTATTTAAGACACACATTTTAAGACAGATATCATTGCATTTTATAAAAGTGTCTTTTATTATACAGTGATGAGTAAGTTAAGACGGTTTGTTGGAGATCCGTCTTTAATAAAGAAGTGTTTTGAGACTGTTACATTGTAAGAAATGTCTTATATTGATTTAAGACAGATTGTTATTAAAAACCGTCTCACATAAATATACCTTTTGAGTCATTAAGTTTGGAAGAATTGTCTTAGATTTTGGTTAGTATATTAGACACTTTTGTATAAGAAACCATCTCAAATAAAGATATTATTAGAGTCATCTAGACTATAAGGACTGTCTTAGATGTTAGTGAGTATACTAGATACTTCTAAATATAAACCGTCTTCATATGATATTTCTGATAAGACGTATTGTGAAAAACATAGTAAATAGTGAATTCAGTTTAGTTTGATGATATATATGATATAAAATATAAAATTTATCTCTGCAACTTAATATAGATGGTAAAATGGACCCACATGTGACCCGATCATTAATGTGTCACACAACATACCTAAATTATCATTTTGCTTTAATTCCTATCATTTAGTTACCAATATCTTTAAGAAGTTATACTTGTCCTATGCTGAATATAAAACATGATTGCTTTAGAGATCCAGATAAAAAAACAAACCCCAACATCTAAAACCTAAACCCATCTGCTTGCATCTCGGTGGACTAGTTTGCAGAAAATCCTCCAATTTTATCAAATCAAAATAAACACACGCTCCAGTTCAGAAAACTGCCTGCTCCCAACCTGCAACCCTAGGCTCCCTAGCCCAATACAGTTTCATCTTCTCTCGGTGTCTCCTTTATGTGTTCTCTCAGCCGCCGCCATCTCCTCCCCGCACATCCTCAACTCTCCCTCGAAGCCACGCTGCAGGTCTCCCACACGCACAGTGCTTCCCCCAGCTTGGTCGATCCTCCAACTACCCACCGTGCGCGAAGACGGGGGCCGTCGACGCCCCCCCCCCAACAGGAGGCGACGGCAGCAGCCAGCAGCAGCCTCCTTTCCTTGTCTAGGTAACCGCTAGCTCGGCCTTCCTCCGATCCTCCTCCCGAGATGATAGCTTGTGAGGTTGGTTCGCCATTCATGGCAGGCACCGGAAGGAGATTAGAGGAAGAATGCATGCACGAGAAGAACCGGACGACGCGCGTTGTCGGCGCCACCGCCCATGCCCATCGCCACGGGGGTCGCGTCACATCTGAGAGGAGTGGTAATAGAGTACGTCACTCATTTTTTAGAGTTTCAGCACTGACGCATTAGCTAGCCACAAGTAGCTTAGCATCAACTTGAATTTTATTTACCTCTTTCATGGCACAAAGGCATGTCTAAATTAATAATAAATTGGTATTTTTATGATTTGAAAGTAGACATGTATTTTATGCACTCTTTGGATTATTCATAAATTATTGTGGGAATAAACTAACAGAAGCATCAACTAATTGTCTAGATAAGAAAAGAAATATTAACCTTCAGTGTCTTTCCTTGGCGTTCTCAAAATCAAGTTCAATTTCCTTGCAGAAATTGTTGTTTCCGATAGAAATTTGTTATGCCTGATTGTCTATCTGGAACTAAAACCTATAACAACACATAATTTTCGTATTAACAATGGTGCGTTAAAAAAAGATGAGTAACTTGTATCCGTATTTATATCCAAATATATGGTTGTTGGCACTCTCTTTATTTTTACTGATAGCTGAATCTGATTTTCTACATTCATTACGATGAATAGCGCATACATAAGCTAAGTAATATCATAGAGTAAGAGTGTCAACGAAATATATTTTCTAAACTATTCTAAGTGCAATGTAATAATGACTTGATGATAGACAACGCTCATTAGTATTGGTTCTCAGTACTCAAAAAGTCTTATGTATTATCAAGAAATGTATCATAATATATTAAATCAACTAAACCTCAAATTTACATGTATCACGGTGTTGCTTCAGTTTCCTGATCTCATCGATTCTCTCCTCCTTCCTATACTTCATGGACATGGGCTGCAGCTTGTCCCTCAGATTATCCAATTCCTTACTAAAATAGGAACATCAAACAAGAGGACTTGTTTGCCTTATTCTAAAAATTAAGTGCTTGAGATACGCACCTCAACCAGCCGGGCTTTGCTAGCCTTGTCCTTCTCCTTCTCAAGCACGTGGAGATCAACTTTAATTAGGATTCTCTTCCTCCATAGACCATAGGTTATAAATCTCCTCTGGCTGGCTGTTGAGTTGCGCCCTCACATTGGCGTAGACCTCGTCCAGCATGTCTATGGCTTTGTCCACAGGTGCCGACCCATGATGTACCTCGTGGAGAGCTGTGTTGCGACGAAAGGGGGCAGCGGCTTCTCTGTCGCCACAGTTGCAGTGAGGTTAGCGGACACCTGGGAGACCGAGACAACATCGGGCTCGCAGTTGGAGGCAGCCGATGATGCCGAGATGAGGAGGAGGTGCAGTGTGTAGAATAAATATGATGCAGTGAGAAAGAAGAGGAACAGAAGGAGGAAGTCGAGGAAGGAGGTGGTGGGTGTCTCCTTTCTGACCCTCCCCTTCATCATTCCCGGTCGGTTTTGCCGGCAGATTCAGAATCGATGGGATTTCACGGGTCAAGAGGCTCACCCGAGTCGTGGCAGAGGAAGATGAAGGTGACCCTTCGCTTCCTTCGTCGGTTAGAATAATTTGAATTAGGTCGTGTTAGAGTCTGGAGTCCAAACAAAAGCCTCAATTTGTCCATATACAAAATTTGGCTCGGCTTCCATCAATGTCCATAAATTAGATTTGCTCTATTTTTTATATTGACATGGAGAATTGCATAAAGCTGCTGTCAGTTAGGGACTTATGGTGTTTTAATCAGCAATAGAAAGTAGGTAAGGTTAGTCTTAGTCTGACTTGAGATCAACAAAATTGTGTATTGGTTTCATCCAACCTAAGTTTCCTCTACAAAACACAGTAGTTGAGCATCATTCTATTTTTACTGCTTCCTTCAGTATGTGGTTAAATTCAGCGAGATTATATTCCCTACCGATTTCATTGTTGGTGCTGCTGATCTAAGTTGGATCTTGAAATACTGGCACATATTTAATACTACTAGGAGGTTACTTGTGTTTATAATGCTTATCATCATTTTTTGTGATTATTGCAAGTCATAGCGTTAGCCCAAGATATTTTGACAATTGCAAAGCAAACTGAGAGTGCCCAGAATGTTGTAGGTCTATCACCACTAGGTTATTCAGCTAGAGTCCAGTCTGAGGTAGCTTTATTCTTCAGTACTCGTTAGATGGGTTCTTTTCTTAGCTGGAATTCTGAATAAGCGATATATACACGGCAATTGTTCCATTGATAAAAGGGATTGTCCTGACTAATTACAATTTACATTGCTTATATTAAGACATAATGGCTTGCTTTCCTACTCTACTCTGACAGTCTTGTGGCAGGGAGTGGATGATCTTTCACATTCCCATAGGTTTGTCGTTGGTACTAGAGTTCAAGCTGGGTGGAGTGAAGATGGAGAATGTGTGAGCTTCTCTTTGATATACCTATCATTGTTTGTGTCTAGATAATCTTATCTTTAATACTTTTCACTTCATTTCATTACAACATGCTCTGTGGTTTTTCAGGGTTAGTTATCGGTGGATATTGCAGCTTATTGCACTCCTTATTTATGCAGTTCTACTCATGCCTGGTTTCATAAAAGGTGTGTGATAAGAGATTTAGTTTTATCTTGGAATATGGTGGTTACATATTCTTTACCTCTTTCTTGGGTATTTTTCTCCAAACCTTTTCCTGGTAAACAGCTTGCTTCCGTATAGGCTTTTGATAGATGGTGTTCAAATATGATCGGCATAACATGTTCTAACAACTAACATTTACACCCCCTTTTTTGTTTGTTTCCAGTTGGGTACTACTATTTCTTTTCAAGACATGTTATTAGAAGTGCAATCTATGGAGAACAACCAAGAAATAGGTAAGTAAAGATTAAATAAAGTCATGTCTACATAGCGTCCTGGAGCATTTGTAACAGTAGATCTAGAGATATTATGCAGGTTGGATTTGTACATACCCAAAGATAATAGCAAATCAAGTTCAGTAGTGGCATTCGTAACTGGTGGAGCTTGGATCATTAGGTAAGTGACAGTTTCCTCACGAATCACAATACGTTACAGCGTTAATTCATGACGACTTTCCTTGTTACTGATGTGGCTTATATTTAGTTACAAGGCTTGGGGTGCTCTCCTTGGAAGGCGGTTAGCAGAGAGAGGAATTATAGTAGCTTGTATTGATTACAAGTG
This sequence comes from Zea luxurians, assembly GCA_029449295.1. Classification (NCBI taxonomy): domain Eukaryota; kingdom Viridiplantae; phylum Streptophyta; class Magnoliopsida; order Poales; family Poaceae; genus Zea; species Zea luxurians. Next base: position 4,027,579 of record JAOPSE010000045.1, on the reverse strand, counting down.
TTGATGCCTTAAAGAATTTTGTGATGTATACACCACATATGTGTAGTTCACCATTATGTTTTCAACATGTACCTTTTTAATTAATTTTGAGTATTGACTGAATGATTTGTTTTTGCTTCATCGGCAAAATTTAAATATGGATGGCAGAAATTTCCCTCAAGGAACAATAAGCGACATGGTCAGTGATGTTTCTGAGGCGATATCATTCATTTGTAACGATGTTGTTAGCTTTGGAGGGGATCCTAATAAGTAAGTGATACTTTGACATTTGTTTGCAAGTAGTAGTACTTACAGTTGTTCTTTGAGCATCTCTACTTTAGATCCTGTATTTTGATTGTTAACTTCTAATAAATGAATTTATGATGAATCTGTAGAATCTACTTGATGGGTCAATCAGCAGGAGCACATATCGCGGCCTGCGCTCTCTTACAGCAAGCAATTAAGGAATCTAAGGGAGAGAATACCTATTGGAATGTGGCTCAAATAAAAGCATATTTTGGTTTATCTGGAGGGTGAGAACTTGAAAGCCTCGGTATCTGTTTTAATGTCTGTAAATTTACATTTTTAATCATATATCATATTATTAATCATTTCTCAATAGTGCCAGCACATAAGATAATTTTATCTGATAAAGCACTAAACATACTTGCACCATGCTTGAATAATGAAATCTGATATATGAAACTGGGTCTAGCCCTTCACTTCTAGAAAAGGCTAGACTTCTTCGATTTCATCAGACTGAATTTTGCATCTTGGCAAATAGGAATATAAAATGATCTGTCAAACAAAACATACTATTGCCACCCTGTTTCTGCTGTTCCAAACTGAGATACTAAGGTTGTGTTGCCAATCCTACATAACATATATACTTATTTTCTGTGCTCTGCGGTCTGACGATGAACGTGAAATGTGTGCAAGGACTATCTACTGCACAAACATTGACAAGAAGGTTTGGTACCTGCATTCATGCTACTACCACTAGTTATTCATTGTGTCATGGTTCTGTTTTAATACACACAGGTCACTTAAGCAGATCTAAAGTTATTCTTTGAGTCCATATGTGGTGAGGTTGGGCGTTCTTTACTCCAAACACAATCTCCCTTCTGTACAGGTAAAAGTTTGCAGAAATGGCACCATCAAGATCGATCTGGAGACCAACAAGATCATGGACTTCATCAAGTTTGACGTCAGCAACGTGGTCATGGTGACCGGCAGGAGGAACACCGGGCCTGTAGGAGTGATCAAGAACAGGGAGAAGCACAAGGGCAGCTTCGAGACCATCCACGTGCTGCTTGGAGCTTTTTGCTATGTCTAGTTTTCTCCTATTTGTTGTACAGAAAAACATAGAATGGAATTCAAATTTGGTGGCTGCAAAAGTGTGGAGACTTGAATTCATATAAAGTTAGGCTTAACATTAGTGCAAACAGTTGTATTTTAGTTTAGATTCATAGTACACTTATCTATGTGTTGTTTGACAATGCTTATTTATGATATATTGAATGATACTTATTTATATTATATTAATTATAATGTTGTTCAATATAAGTGTATGTATATTCCACTTTTAAATTATTATAACGTGATATCTGAAAAATGATTATAAATTGAAGAATGTACTGCCGTGTAAGTCATTTCGTTTAAATCATAATAAGACGGTCACCAAAATGTCTAATATCAGTCTCCTAAATAAGACGGTTTCTAAAACGTCCATTATTAGTCACCTAAATAAGATGGTTTTCCTATTGTAACCGTCTATTATTGTAGGATATTCGAGACAGTTTGATAAATACTTTATGACTTATAATGTTTGTATTCTCTATGGTTCTTTAGAAGCAGTGTCTTAAACAAAAACCTAATTCAAGACGGTTTATCGGACAAAATGACTTAAACAAATACCTTTTTCAGACGTTTATAAATTAAAAATTGTCTTATATAATATCTTTTAAGACGGTTTATAACCATCTTAAATGTGGGACATCTTTTACGACTCCATCAAATTTGGACACTTCATAAGCGTCTTAAGAACTAAAAATTAACCGTCTCATATAACATGTTTTGTAGTAGTGTGGGTTTGGTATTTACTTATACTTAGTAATTGCTAATAAAATTTTGACCAACTTTAAAAGCAATGCTCAGCTTCAACCATCCTCTTTGGTAAGCCTTACACTTCACATGAGCCCCCACCTTTCGCGAGTTCATACACATTATTCCCCACAACTTGTTGAGCTATGAACGTATGTGAGCTCACTCTTGCTGTCTCACACCCCCCATAGGTCAAGAACAGGTACCGCAGGATGAGGCGCATGGAGGATGCTGCGATGTGTTCGTGAGAGGTCTAGGCCGTCGTCTCCCAGTCAACTTTGGGTTGCTGGATCGTTGTCTCCTTATAATGTAATTATTTATTTTATATAGAACCCCTGTTATATAGTAAAGATGTAACATTCGATCCTGTGCCATGATTCATCATATGTGTGAGACTTGGTCCCAGCACACCTGGTGATTATGTTTGCGCCCGGGTCTTGGTGCCCCGAAACCCGGGTGTGACATAGCCCTGTCTTGTTCCACGATCTCCCGCTACAAGCGGTCAACCTCCGCCGATAGCTCAGCAATACGACGACTATCTCGCGCATGTTCCCTATTTCCATGGCGCAGTTCCGACGTGAGTCGTTCCACTCTGACCTCCAGATCCCCTATGGGATCATTACTTCCGCTACTGCTCCCCTCATGCCGAGGAGCCAACTGGTGCCAGGGCACGCCTCGAGGTCCGGTTGCCTTCCGTTGGGTAGTCTTGGTATGTGTCATACCTCCATAAGAGGGGAAGATTTATTTAGTATAGTTTAAACATGATGCATGCATGACCTAATGATTATGGAACCAACCTTTCGTTGATCCCCTACCTTCTACGTATACTATTATTTGGCACTCTGTTCCCCGACTTCAAAAGATAAGTTACCATATGAAAGGATCAACGTAAGAATGAAGAAAGATTCTAAGATAAGTTTTTTTAGAATCTTTTGAAGCACTAAGTAATGTCCAAAGAGACGGGCTTCACTCTGATACCAGCTGTCATGGAACCTCCCAAGGTATTAGGCCCACCCACAGATGTCCTTATCCTAAGGAACTTAGACAGTCATGCAGGTGTGCATAATGACTCAGCAAGTTCAGTTATCTATATCTTCATCGTATCGCCCAAGAGCGTTTAACCCATCACGCAGACATTACAGCTCATCGGAGTAGAGAATAAGCGGAAAGGATTACAATAACATAATTTACATTCATACAAAATATAGAAAGAGTAGTTATCATAGATCCGAGTACTTGAATGCGTACTTATTATTACATCACCGGGAGGCAAAACACCCTCCCCAAAAAGTTTTAATGTTCATCCTCTTGCTTGGGAACCACCTTGGAACAGAAACATCAGAACTCCACCGTTTCATCACCTACAACAACATGGGTTCGAAAACCATGAGTACAGAGTGTACTTTCGCAAATCTTACCCGTCAAAGGAAAAGACTCTCAAGGATATGCTAGCCTTTTGGGAATCAAGGTAAAGCTTAACAAGATTCAAAGACTTTGTTTTGCAGAAAAGCTAACTATGAGTGGATCCTTAAAAATCCATTTTACTTGGTATCAGGTTAAGTAGTTACCTGCATCTAGATTTCTTCTATTCTAGATCAAGCACTTGGCCTATACTAGCCATCTTTTATTATCTCTTCGGTTCACTTTATTGCTACGTGTAAGTCAGTGACCAAGTCTTCATGTCCGAGAAGTAATGGTGATCCGAATCGATTAATACCCAGCTAGGGATCTCCAACCACACGACATATGTAGCACTTAACCCTTCCATATATCAAGTCGCCACCGGGTTTCTCAAGACCAGAATGGGTTCACGCAAACCGAGAGCACAGATACACCACCGTCCAGCCTCTTGCCACGGAGGGTACACTCTACTCTCGCCATCTCTCCACTCCCATTGCATGGTGGCCTTTCTGGTATTGGTCTGACTGAGGCACTTACCCATGATGTGGCATGTGGACAGTTAAAAGGTCCTCGATCATCAAGCCTACATCGGTTTGGATCTTAATCGACTTAGACGGAGGCACTACACTGAGACTCTCTTCTCATGCAAGTCACCCGCCCAGTCTCGCCTTTATTATTTAAAACCCCAAAGTTTGGTACCTGGCAGAGGTACTTCTTTTCAGATGTTGAACCCATCATGGACATGACGGATTCACCATTATAATTCTTTTCTTTATAAAAATCCCCATCCAATGTGAAGCATCACCTTTTGTTTAAAACAAAACATTTTGTTTTCTAAAGCAAGGCTAAGCATCAGAAAACTTGTTTGAACAAATCAGGTATCAATGAATAGTAATCAATTTCTAAGGAAAGGAATGCATCAATTGTTTAGCACACAACTCCTATCACCTAATGCATCAGACAAGGTGATAAAGTTTTTAAACAACAAGGAAAGAGATAATGCACCGGGGCTTGCCTTGTGTTGCAGGAGGTTCAGGGTCCACTCCGCAGATGTCGAAGTAAATTTTTTTCTCAACTGGACGATTTTCAGTTTGGGAGACAACTTCTTCTTCTACCATAGTTTCTTCCTCGTGTTCTATACATGACAATACATGTACATGAATGCTTATGTGATGTCATGAAGATGCAGTTACACAATAGAAACATACTAAGTTCAGTTGTATCTTGAATACACATTTCCTTCATAGTACAAATTAATCACTAGGGTTTCCTAAGTTGGTATTCTATTAGTAATAAGTAACTTAACCCTATGAGGCTAGTTATTGGGTTTTTGACCAAACAGTGTCCAAATCATTTCAAACTTCACCCAGGGTCTTCAATCATCACACTCAGTCTACCCAAAAAGTTCCACAATTTTTGGAGTTACTAAATTATTTCTAAAATTCTAAAAGGCTTAGTTTGAACATCTTTAAATGCTAAATAATTCCAGGCTTAGGATAAAAATCTTGAAACTATTTTTATTAAATACTCTATGATTTTAGGAGTCGCAAAATTGGTCTCATGATTTTATCAATTTTCTATTATTTTCTATCAATTTCCTAAGCTGACAGCAAAAAGAAAAAGAGAAAGGATGAATAGTATTGGGCCGCATCCGGCCCAAGCCAGCCCGCGACAGAATAAACGCACACGCGCCCACGCCCACGTTACAGATTTGCGCGAAGGTCCTTAGGTATTTGAATAACCAGTAAAGAACCCCATGTACTATTCACGTGTATCACTGACATTTGCACAAAGACCCTTGGACTTTTGTTTCTTCATGGTTCTAGGTCCTCGACGGTACCATGTCGAACACATGGCCGGACTCGCGGTTCTCCAGCGATGGCGACCTTTCCTTGAGGCAACAAGCACTCAGAACCATGCGCAAGTCTACTTGAGCATATGCCCCCACTCAATTGGACTGGTCCGACCCTAATTGACACTTGTTCATGGCTACATCGGCGCTAGATCTTCGGTAAGCGTATTTTGAGCAACAAAATGCGGTACCGTTTAAATTGAAACTAGGGTGAGTTCCACAGATTAACCAGAGGTCGGGTACACACATGAATATGGGCGGAGCGGGTGTGGGAGAGTGGGTCGACGTGAGTGTGCTCTCGGACGTGTTCCACAGCGGCGAGGTGATGTTCTCGATGCTTAATCGCGATAGTGTTCAATCGATCGAGTCGACGAGCTACATTAACATTCAAGGATGCTAAAACATGACATAGAGGGGTATGAATGGACCTGGGGATGGCTGATCACGGCAGGGTGTCTCACGACGGCGTGAGTGACCGACTTGGGGGAAAATTCGATTCCTCGGGCTATAGTGGAGGGATTGAGGAGAGGAGAGGAGCGGTGCACTGGGCGCGTATCAAGAAGGTGGAGCAGGGAGGGCTTTCAATTTTTAGTAACTACGTGAGTGCTTCGTGAATTTGGGATGAGATGATCTCACGGTCGGAAGGGAGGTGAGTCACCGGAGTGCAACTGCCGTGGCGCTCGGTGAGGTAAGGTCCCTGGCGGTAAATGGGCTGTCCACATCGACAGATTGCGACGTGGTAATGTCCCCCAAGCACGTGGCATCCTCATGACGAGCGGAGGACACCGACGATGACATCCCGGTCGGTCGTGAAGCAAGTGGGTATAGTGGTTAGCTCACAATCTCATCCGCGGTCACGATCTTTTCACTTGCCCGGTAATATCCGCGGATACGAATCTTCACAGCGAGCTTGAATCACCGTGCCCGATCACTGGTGGCGAGGTACACTACACCAAGGATCTTCTTCAGTGCACTGTACCATGGTGATGTCCATTCAGCGCGCCTGACAGAGCGATTTGAGGAGTTCCTTTCTCAATTTTTTATGTGACAACATGTTTATCTGACTACTTCAATGTTGTTGTCCATCATACCAGCTTCAACTTTGTTACAAGGTTCTTGCTCATACCTCCACTCGATCAAGCAAAATTCAGTTCTAAAGTTGATCTAATGCCACTGTCAGTCTAACTTTCAAGCCAACACACGACTGATAGCCCAACTTCCATACCATTTTGCTCCAATTTCTGTATAGCTCTAGGGATCAATTACTTAATCAAACTTGGACTACTTTAATAGCTCTACAAATTTGTTGTAGTGACCCATGGCAAAATCCCCATAGATCAAGAGATACAGGGATCTAAAGTCAGCACAATATCACTGTTTTTCATAGTTAAGCATTTGGGTGCCTTTGGGACCTTTTTGCAATTTACTCCAATTAGTTCCATAAAACATGGAAATCTCCAAATATAAAAGTTTCCTACTTTTTGTTACTCTACCACTTTGATATATGCACTTTGGTCCAAAAGTGCATAGAAATTGGAGTCACCTCATAAAGCACTAATTAGGGTTTCTAGGGTCCTTATTAGGGTTTGAGTGTTCTAGGGTTTATGTGCCACTCAAACACTCTAAGTTTAGTCTCCTTTGAACATCTCCACGAACCTTTGAGTTCATACTCAAATTGTTATCTCACACACCCACATGCTTCTAGTCCTTAGGTAAGTACCCTATCCTAGGGTTAAGAATCAATTCAAGTCATCACATCACAACTTGTTTTGAAATTTTTACCTTGTGGATTCACTCTAGGTGTAACATACATAATGAAATGCTAATGCATATGATGTCATGCCAAAGTTTTAGTTCTTGTAACACTAGGGGTGTTACAGAATAAACTCAAATCATTAGGAAGTCAAAAGCTAAATGTGATAAATTAAAGGATGAAAATGAATTTTTAACTGCCAAGTATGACATAGTTGTAAAAGCTAGTGAAGAAATGAAAGAAGAAAATAAAACTTTGTCATCCACTGCAAATGAGCTCAAATCCTCCCTAAAATATGCCAAAGATAAGTGTGAAAAATTAAGTGAAGCAAATAGGGAGTTGAAACATAGATTTGTCAAAGTTAACGAAGATTAAACAAAAATTAAAATTGACTATGATAATCTTCTTATTGCAAATGAGCTTTTATCTTGCAATACATATGAGGCTATTAATCCTGCTGTTAAGATTGATGTAGCAACCTCATGTGATGATTTGAGCCAAGATGATCAATCTAGTCATCATGATGAATTGACTGAAAATCTTGACACTATAGAACCAGAAATTGAAGAGATACTAGACAGATGCAACCACTAGAGGAAAGGTTGCCATAGAAAGCAATGACATTAATAATGAGTTGGCAGTGGACAATGAAAGGCTTAGAAATGAGGTCAAGAAACTTAAGAATGAAAATGAACATCTTGCCACAAGTGTGCAAAAGTTCAACAAAGGCCAATACCTTCAAAATGAGTTGCTCATGAACACTATCATGAAAAATAACAAGAGTGGTATTGGATACAATTCTTTTGTGCAAAAGAAAGCAACAAGTCAATACAAGGTAAAACAGACTCCTAAGCCTATCAAATGCTTTGAGTGTGGAAAAGAAGGACACTTTGCCCACAACTGCAAAGCCAAACCACCAACTCCCTTGCCAAAGCACTCAAGGCCATTTGCTTTTGTAATACCCAAATTATAAAGCTTATAAAGAGTTGATCTCCTTACGTGATTTACCATCTATCTTTGAGGCATGTGACTAATCATGTTTAAAAATGAATAATTCTCTACTACAACACAAATAAACTATGCATCATATTGGATTTTTCTTGTTTGTGCATTCAGTACAATAATATCATGGATAAAAATATAATAATGAAAATATAATAATGAAAATATAATAATGAAAATATAATAATGAGTTGAGGATTTAAAATTAAAACCTAAAAGTTGGAATTTGGAAATAAGATGGATGAGGAGAGAGAAGTGATAAAAGGAAGAGATAAAGAGTATAAAAATTGCAAAATTATATTTCCAAAAGTTAGTACCTTAACTACCCAATATAATCTGAAGACAAATTTATCATAGGATTTGAATTTAAATTTGAAATAAAGTTTGAATTTGGAAAGGAGGAAAAAGGAAAAGAGAGAGAAAAAAAGAAAAGAATAAAATGCTATATGGGCCGACTGACTTCACTTCTTGGCCCAGTCAGCATCTCCTCCGCGCGGCCTAACTATTGATCGCGCGAGCGCGCCCTCACATACTGACAATCGGGCCCCGCCCGTCAATCCCTCAATCGTGTGTGTGCGCCGATAGGCGGGCCCCAACGGCCAGTCAGCCCCTCTTGACGCGACCAGCTTCTCACAGACGCAAGGGACCCACTGGGCAGCCGCACGTCTCGCGCTCACTCTCACCTCACACTGCATCGTGGGACCCGGACGTCAGTCGCTCGACGTATCACTGGCGAGTGGGGTCGGGCGGTCTCGTCCCTCTCCAACGAATTCACCTGACGATGGCGGATGCTCGCCGTCAATTTTGGGGAAGCTGTTGCCCCACTTCGGCCATCTCGAGCCTATATGAGGTGCTAAAAACCCTGGCTGTTCTCCCTTACCTCTCCCTATGCCGAGGATTCCGGACCAGTCGCATCCCACACTCGCCGCCGTCGCCCGTGAGGAGAGTCGGAGTCGCCGCCGTGGGATTCTGGTGCCTACGCCGTGATTAGTGACCAAGAAGAGACCTGGGACCCTCGGCATCGTGTATAGAACCTGTGTGCGGATAATCGCCTGCGATGACCGTTCCGGGTGCCTGGATTTGCTCGCTGGACCGGTGCTTCGCTGCCGGACCGCAAGATGTCGAAGACAGGACTCTGCGCTACGCGACACCTCGGTAAGAAGCTGCTACCATACTCACGAGTTTCCCTATTATATTTTGCACACCGCGGATGGAAAATCTCGATCGTTGAGACGCTCGGCCACCGGCCGGTGATGGTGCCACCATGGGGAAAACACGGCGTCGCCGTTGTTGGTCGGGAGTTGGGGCGGGCATTTTCGGGCGTTGATTTATTCGTGTACGGTCCTGATTAGGTGCGCGCGTACCCCTTCGCGCTAGTAGACCTGGACCGCAGGATAGAGATCGTGCGGGCGAGGGGTAATCAGGGCCATTTTGAATCTATGGCGCAGGTAGTCGATTCGGCGATCGTGATCATGTACCGATTCGCGATGTCACGGATCTAAGCTAGGCGCCTCAATTCAGATCGGACGGCCGTGGGTCCACGGTACCCCTTCAGCCGCGCAACCTTACAAACGAGCCCTTCTGTTTATAGGGATTCAACCCTCAGTCCACTCGGTTGTCAGCCTGAGTCTAGGATTCTTTTTGACCAGAGCCCCTGTACTTTACGGAAATTGACGAGCAGTCCAAGGGGAAGTAAAAATAGATAATTAAATATGGAATTTGTTTTTTAATGCAAAAGAAATTCCAGAAATTTGTATAATTCATATAAAAATTCATTTTTGCTCCAAATTGAGTCATTCCAGAGACATTAATTTTGTTTTAATAATCTTTATCACTTAGTAAATTTGCTTAGACATGAAACCTGAATTAAAATTATTCACATGAGTTATGTTATTCCAAGTACTTAATAACTTCAGAAATTCATAACTAAATAAATATAACTCCAAATTTAGTGATTCTTGTTCCTATGATCTCGTTACGCAGTGTAGAATATTATCATGCATTATGTTCTATTGTTTGGTGTGATGTTAGTTTTTGCTATACTATATATGTGTGTATTGATGCGAGTAGACGAGCAAGCCACAAAGGATTCAGGGCTTCATCTGGTAGAGACTGCTGAGCAGGAGCTCATTGAAGGCATGTTGTGCCCTTGATCACTTCCTTTTTACCCAGTCATGTTCTTATTAATCATAATGATCTACATAGGTTAATTTTGATGGGATCCAATAGGTTACCCCAGTTTTGGCTATCTTTATACCTTGTTTTACAACTGAATATTTTTTGGTAGTATATGCTATTCTTTATGTGGTTTTGGGTATGGAGATATACATCACTCATTGTTATACTTTTGTTATCAGTTATTATTTACTGTTCATGATAAGATCATTATGTTAATGGGAACATGGAGAACCACCCGGGAAAACAGTGCTACCACAAGGGTGGTATGGGACGCTCTTGGCTGACTAACTAGGAAAGCTAGTGGATGACTACCTTACCCGAAAGGGGCAAGGGCAGTAGGGGAGTGGTCAGTGTAGAGAGGTCCTTGGGTTGATTTTGCTGCGATGGTGGTCAGGCGAGGGATTCCTACACTGGAGCTTCCTAGAACTATAGCGGGTTTTCTGAAGCTACTAGAATTTTGTAAAGGCCTCATAGTGGTACCCTGCCTCGCTTCCTTGGTAGAGGTGTATGGGGTCTGATCAACCCCATGGCAAATGGGTAACACGACTTGTGGGTAAAGATGTGCAACCTCTATAGAGTGTAAAACTGGTATACTAGCCGTGCTCACTGTCATGAGCAGCTCGGATGCTCACATGATTAATTTATGGAATTAAATTCAATTTGTCATTCGCATCGCATTGGGATTATTTTATTATTACTTTTATTTATTATTACTATGGTTTGGTATTGTTGGGGGCCTTCTTCTTTGTCGAAGGTCCTTTAAACAAAAACACCTTCGGCAATATGACATGCAAACATGCGTGACATGAAGCTGTATGCCGAAGCTACCGTCGAAAGAGCTTCGGCATGTTGATACGCTTGAGACGAAGGGTAGCACCGACTTAAAGAGGAAAAGACTACATAGTCCCTGTTAGTTTGTGTTGTAATCATAATTAGTTATCAAGGGCATGAATGTAAATTTGTCTGGGCTATGACCCGTGCCTATAAATAGATGAACAGTACCCTCGTACTGTTCACGTTGACTTGTATTCACTTGCACGTCACTCTTAGATTCTTACCTTCTGTCAAGCCGAAGGTATAAATGTAACACAATATTGTTAATGTTTGTTCATGATCATATAATGAGAATATAGATAATCTAATGGTTTGATATGACTATTCATATTCTTTGTATGTAACATATGTTTCTGCTTTTCATAACATATTGAGATGATGAAAGTATGTCCTTCATAACCTTCATCTGATGATCATTATATCCTAAGGGAGATAATGCTTCGAAGGACGAAGGTCTTTAACCATTAACATTTGTGTTGCCTTGTTCTTAACTCATAGCATTTAAGAACAAGTGACCAACATTGGCGCCCACCTCCGGTGAACTCACTTCCAGTGATTGTGACAATGGCTTCGTACAATGACCAAGCTGAAGCACCTTCGGTCACGAAGCTGGTGCTCCCAATCATAGGTGGTTCAAGCTTAGAGCCAGGTAACAAGAAGCAGAAAATGGAAGCACAGAGAAGAGTGCAGCATGTTGGGGGGCAAGGACCCTTCATCAGATCCAAGTGGTCTCATATCCCAATCACCTTCTCCCAGGAGGATCTTCAGCTTAAAGACTATCCTCACAATGATGCCATGGTTATATTTTGTGTCATCAAGGGATTTCTGGTTTACAATGTTTTGGTTGACACAGGCAGTGCAGCGGATGTGATATTTGCAAAGGCTTTCAGACAGATGCAAGAGCCAGAAGACAAGATTCATGATGCTACACACCCTCTATGTGGCTTTGGAGGAAGACAGATTGTGGCACTTGGCAAAATGACAATGTCAGTTACCTTCAGATATGTTCACAACACAAGGTCTGAACAAGTTGTCTTTGACAGCGTCGACATGGAATACCCATACAATGCAATCATTGGTCTAGGGACGCTTAACGCCTTCGAAGCTATACTTCACCCAGCGTACTTATGCATGAAGATACCGTCGGAACAAGGGCCATTGCTATTCACAGGAGTCAAGAAGCTGCCAAGAGGGCTACAGGGAGTTGGACGGATTCAAAGGCAATCCATAACATAGATGGAGCCGAAGCTTGTCAACAATATAAACACAAAAGAGAGAAGGCCGCTTCGGCAAATCAGCCGAAGGCTATGCTCCTGTGTGAAGATATAGTAGATCAAAGGGTATTGCTGAGATCTCAGTCATCTGATGAACAAGAAAAGACTCTGCTAAGATTTTTATTCAATAACAAAGATGTTTTCGCTTGGACAGCTAATGATCTCTGTGGTGTTAACAGAGATGTCATTGAACATTCACTTAATGTGGATCCATCTTTTAGGCCAAGGAAACAAAGACTTCGGAAAATGTCTGAAGATAAAGCCGAAGGTGCTCGGAATGAAGTTGTCACACCCGGTTCCAGGGGGTAGAACCAAGCGCATACCATATGTGTGCCAGGATCCATTTCCACACATATGTTGACGTCACAAGTGTAATATATCAAAAGACAATGCAATAAAGGCGTAAAGAGAGTATAAAACTTTATTACATCATCTGAAACATTGTGTCTTAAACAAGTATCACATCAAAGTTAAGCGGGAATAAACAACTGGGCAATCTTCCACAGGAAGTTGACCGGCGCATCGTTAGACTTAGAATTCTTCGTCGATAAATTCTCCATCAAAGTCTCCAGCATCACCCTCTGATCAAAATATTAGCAAGGGTGAGCTCACTTATGGTCGGGGCTCAGCAAGTGGGGGAAAATTAATGCAGGTATAACAAGGTGAGGCTAAGGTTGAGTAGTAAGCATTTTAGTTGGTCAACATTTTATTATCAACACTTGTCTTACTAATAAGAGTGAATCCCAAATATCCCAATTAAACAAAGGAATATGAATATAACAAAAACACTTAAGTGAAACCACTTAAGCAAATTATTGGCAGATCATCGGATCTCAATTTATATCCATCTTTAAGTTCAATTATCATGTGAGGAGTCCAGGTCGCTCATAACCGGGAGCACGGCTGATATATCAGTTTTACACTCTGCAGAGGTGGTACAACTTTACCCACAAGCCATGTATCCCATCTAGCCCGGGTTGATCGGACCCTTAGACACTGCCGAGGTGAATGGCTAGGGATCCATTATGAGGTTTTCACAAAATACACTTAATACGAAGCAACCCGCTAAGGTTTCTAAGACGATGGTGGTGGCCCCCTGGGTGAAGTACCTTAGCCAAGAATACGACCCCATGTTAATGTGGGCTGCCAGCACCTACCGCTCCCCCTCTTGCCCATCTTTCAGGTAAGGTTGCTAGGCACTAAGTATATAGAGCTAATTACCAAAGCCAGAGCCATGATAGCACTCGTGGTTGCACTGTTATCCTAGGTGGTCACTCCATGTTCCAATTAATAAGAAGTAATGTTGTTTTAACCATCAGGTTAATGTCATAATTGCCAATTAATATTTTTGGAACATTAAAACCAATTAATGAGTGACATTAAGAAATCATTAAGTTGAGCGGTAGCATAAATTTTGCACAGCTTAATTATTTCCCCAGGTTAAACAAGGAATACAGGTAGTAAATCTAGGAAATCCTTAATTAGGTGAAACCCATCAAATTATGCAGTATATCAAAAGTAAACATTATTAAATGCAATGACGGGGTACAAACAGAATATGCAGAGGGAGAATCTACTTGCCTTGCTCAAGCGAGTCCTGCGGATCGTCTTCGAACGAGTTCGGATCGTCTACCGCACAATCCGCTTCTAATAGGGTCGCATAGCGCACATACAAAAATAAAACATACACCAATAAATAAACATGCACCATTCATAAACATACACCAATACGTCATTAAGCACACATTAACCTATCGCACTAATCATATCTTAATTACGTACTAATCGCGTAAATACTTATTAATTCAATTGCGGCTATTAATATGAATCTTAATGGTGAATTTATGAGTGGGTATAATAAATATAGTTCTAAACATATTTTAACATCATTAATAAAAATAAATAATATTTATTGTCTTTTAATACTAATAAATAAATTAATACCTTTTATCTCTCTTTATTTCTAACTCAAATTATTGAACATAGTAAAAATGAATATAATATTCTAAAAATCCTTATAAACTACTAATTGAACATTTTCTAACACAAGCGGGGTTTATTTGACATAAACTAGTATTTTGTTTAATCTAAAAATCTAAGTGCTCAATTTGCGAACATGATTATTTAACTAGTAAAAATCTATTTACCACACTACCGGTGATCTTTTCTCTTTTCTTTCTAAAAAGAAAATGCTAATAAAATAATTAGATAACTCATCTAAAAATCCTATAATATTCATGTGACATCTATACCATTTTCCAAATCCATTTAAAATGCACCTATAATTCTCCAAGTAGTTTCTAAAATTTATTGTGACCAAATTTAACTACAAAAATTCCTATCTAGCATTTTTATCGCCAACGTGTGACTACTAAATGTTGTCATATTCCTAATCCAAAATTCAACGCCACGACTAACATGACATAACACGGTGCTAATAATCGCATGAATCTACCAAACAATTCCATAACGCTCATATATACATAAATCGGAATCACATGTGTTCATATTACAACAAACAAAATATACAACTCATGAATCGAATCAAAAAGCACTTTATAAATTACATAAAATAAATTTGGGTCGTCATCAACCTCGGGTTCGTGCGTGTGACGGGGATGGATCGACGAATTTCGGCCGGACGGAGAGCGGGGCTCGACTACGGACAGCGAGTACGTGGCTCCGGCGAACTCCGGCGACGAACGGCACACTCCAGCGACGAGCGGCAACGCACTAGCGATGAGCGAGGAGTGCTAGAGGGAGAGGCAAATTCGAGTAGGCAGGAATGGGGAGGCTCTGCTGTCCCCTTTTATAGAGAGCAGGGGGAGAAGAAAGGTCTGCTAGAGGGAGTAACGTGGTCTTCAATGGCCACCACAGTGTCAGTTTCCAGAGAATAATGGAGAGGAGGGAGAAACGGAAGAAATAAATCGCCATGACGCAAGAAACGGACGACGGCTTCTTCAATCAGGTGCGAGCAGGGGCGCGGCATCGGTCGAGCTCGCGTCGCGGGTTGGGGCTCGGCATCGCGAACGCGCAGGGCGTCGCGCGCGGTGGAGAGCAGGCGCGGCTGGGCTCGCGCGCTTTGTGCAGCAGGGCACACACGGCGCGGCTGGGCGAGTCGCGGCACGGCCGGCGCTTGGAGCGCGCGCTACACCGCGCGGCTGGGCTGCGCAGGGGCCGGCTCGGGCGCGGCCGCTGGGTACGCGCAGGGCACGCGGCAGCCTGGCGCGGCATGCGTGCAGCCTGCTCCTGCGTGAGAGAGAAATGAGGGAGGGAGGAGAGAGAAGTGAGAGGAGGGAAGGAGAGAATAGAGGCGGCGGCGGGATACAGGGAGCCAGGCGCGCGTGGAGTAGAGAAATAGGGTTTGGGGATTGGGCCCCTAGGTGGGCCGGCTGGGTAGTTTTAGGTTTTTTTTTAATTCCGAAATTCATTTTTAAAGAACTCTAAAAATCATAAAAAAATTACCAAAAATATTTATAAATGAAGTACTTATTTTTAGACTAATAATTACTATAATACTTAATTATTATTTAATTACTAGTACTTCTTTTTTTTAAAATGGATTGATATTTAAACATCCGATAAGAAATCACGTGCATGCAAAGAAAAACGATGCAAATAAATAGTTAAACACTAAGAAAAATCTATTACCCTAATTAATATAATGTCTAAATTTATTATTTTAATTGATGGCTTTTATGGTGTTACAAACCTACCCCTCTTAAAAGAATCTTGTCCTCGAGATTAAGAAACTTCCAAGAATAACTGGGGGAATTCTGCTCTGAGTTCATCTTCTCTTTCCCAAGTGGCCTCATCTTCCGAATGATGACTCCACTGAACTTTGCATATGTTAATGACTTTACTCCGCGTAATTCTGCGAGATGTTTCCAAAATTCTGACTGGATACTCCGAATAAGTCAAATCCTCATTCACATTCAGTTCTTCCATGGGTAGCTGTTCCTCTGGTACTCTCAAGCACTTCTTGAGTTGTGATACGTGAAATACGTCATGCACATCTGATAATCTATCGGGTAGCTCTAACTGATAGGCTACTTCGCCTTTTCTTTCCAAAATCTTGAATGGGCCAATATAGCGAGGTGATAATTTTCCTTTAACCTTAAACCTTTTCATTCCTCTCATCGGTGAAACTTTAAGGTAGACAAAGTCTCCTACTTCAAACATCAATTCTCTTCTTCTATTATCAGCATAGCTCTTCTGTCTTGACTGTGCTGTCTTCAAATTTTCTCTGATAATCTGCACTTGCTTTTCTGCCTCTTGGAGAATTTCTGGACCAAATACTTGACTTTCTCCAGTCTGATTCCAATAAAGCAGTGTTCTACACTTTCGTCCATATAGTGCCTCAAACGGTGCCATTTTGAGACTTGCTTGATAACTGTTGTTATATGAAAATTCTGCATAAGGCAAACTTTTATCCCAGCTTCTACCATGCTTTAGGGCGCAAGCTCTTAGCATATCTTCCAACACTTGGTTCGTTCTTTCCGTTTGCCCATCCGTTTGAGGATGATAAGCTGAACTAAAGTTTAGCTTGGTATCCATGGACTCATGAAGTCTTTTCCAAAAGCACGAGGTAAACTGGGTTCCTCGATCGGATACGATCTTCTTCGGTACTCCATGCAGACAAACAATCCTCGACATGTACAACTCTGCTAACTGGGCTCCTAAGTAGGTTGTCTTCACAGGTATAAAGTGTGCTACTTTAGTTAACCTGTCTACTATGACCCATATTGAATCATAGCCATCTCGAGTACGAGGTAGTCCAACTATGAAATCCATACTGATTTCTTCCCATTTCCATTCCGGTACCTTGAGAGGTTGTAGCAATCCTGCTGGTCTTTGGTGTTCAGCTTTAACTCGCTGACACACGTCACATAATGCAACATGAGTAGCAACATCTCTTTTCAAACCGTACCACCAATACTTTTCCTTAAGATCCTGGTACATCTTTGTGCTTCCAGGGTGAATAGAGTATGCTGAATCATGAGCTTCTCTCAAAATAAGTTGGCGTAAGTGCTCGATTTCCGGTACACAGATTCTCTTCTTAAACCATATTGTGCCTTGTTCATCTTCCGTGAAATCTGGGGCTTTACCCAAACAAATCAAAGTTTTAATTTCCTTAATCTTCTCATCGGACTCTTGTCCTTTACGAATCTCTTCTTCCAAAGTAGATTCGACTTCCATCACTGTTGCTTCTACATTATTGAGAAATCCAAGGTTGAGTCGTTCCATTTCCCATCACAATTCTTGTGACATCAAACGAGTAGTGATGTTGTTCACTTGACCCTTACGGCTCAAAGCGTCAGCTACTACATTTGCTTTTCCGGGGTGATATTGTATCTCCGAATCATAATCTTTAATCAACTCAAGCCATCTTCTCTGTCTGAGGTTGAGTTCCTTCTGAGTGAATATATATTTCAGGCTTTTGTGATCTGTAAAGATTTTGCACTTGTTTCCAATCATATAGTGCCTCCAAATCTTCAAAGCATGCACTACGGCAGCTAGTTCCAAATCATGCGTAGGATAATTCCTCTCATGTTTCCTCAACTGTCTTGAAGCATAAGCTATCACCTTTCCTTCTTGCATTAGCACACATCCAAGTCCAAGGTGTGATGCATCGCAATACACATCAAATCCCTTGTGGATGTCTGGCATTACCAGTATTGGTGCAGTGGTTAACCTCTTCTTGAGTTCCTCAAAACAATTCTGACAAGCTTCATCCCATTTGAACTCTTTGCCTTTCTCCAGTAGAGAGGTAAGAGGCTTCACTAACTTGGAAAAACCTTCAATAAATCTTCTATAGTATCCTGCTAAACCAAGAAAACTTCTGATCTTGGACGCATCTTTGGGTTGCTTCCAATTTAGTATCTCACTTATCTTTCCTGGGTCCACTTTAATTCCACCATCGGTAACAATATGCCCTAAGAAAGCAACTTCTTTCAACCAAAAATCACACTTCGAGAATTTTGCGTACAGTTGGTTGTCACGAAGCTTTTGTAGGACTAGCCTTAGATGATCTTCGTGTGTTTCTTCATTCGGAGAATATATCAGTATGTCGTCAATGAATACGACCACAAACTGATCCAGATATTCCATGAATACTTTATTCATCAAGTTCATGAAGTATGCTGGTGCATTAGTCAGTCCAAACGACATGACCAAAAACTCATATAATCCATATCTCGTCGTGAAGGCTGTCTTCGGTACATCTTCTGCTCGAATCTTTAACTGATGATATCCCGATCTTAGATCTATCTTCGAGAATATCTTAGCTCCCTTCATTTGATCGAATAAATCTTCAATCCGAGGTAGTGGGTATTTATTCTTGATGGTTACTTCATTCAAACTTCTATAATCAACGCACATCCTTCTCGAACCATCCTTCTTGTTCACAAACAGCACTGGGGCTCCCCAAGGGGATGAACTTGGGCGAATAAAACCTTTTTCTAGTAATTCTTCTATTTGTTTCTTCAGTTCTACTAAATCTTTGACATCCATTCTATAAGGTCTTTTCGAGATAGGTGCGGTTCCGGGTACTAATTCAATAGAAAACTCTATATCACGGTCAGGTGGCATACCTGGCAATTCCTCTGGAAATACGTCTGGGTATTCGCACACTACTTTGATATTTTCCAAGGGCTTTTCTTCCAAGTGATTGATCACTGTCTTCCCTTTTTCATCTGTTGACTTGTCTATGTTGACTTGGATTCTTTCACCTTGAGGACTTGTCAACATAATTGTTCCATTGGCACACTGTATCACTCCATCACAACTTTTCAACCAGTTGTATCCAAGAATCACATCAATCCCGTAGGATCCTAGGACCACTGGGTCGACTGTAAAATCTATTCCTTGAATCTTGATATTAACATGAGGGCATGAGTGTGTGGCCTTCATGTCACCTCCCAGTGAACTAATGTGTAATATCCTCTTCAGAGGGTACTTAGGTATGTTATGCTTTTCCACAAATGACTCAGTTATAAATGAATGTGATGCTCCAGAGTCAAATAAAACTGATGCAGGTATGGAGTTAACAAGGAACATACCATACACAATGTCGGCATCCTCAGGCACTGATTCCGCAGTGACGTGATTGACCCTTCCTCGGCTCTGGTTCTGCGGAGTCTTGTTCTGAGCAGATCCACGAGCGGGGGTGCTCTGGTTATTTCTCTGAGTGTTGCTCCTTTGGGGTGTTTGCTGGTTGCGCCTTGGGCAATTGTTGGCATAGTGGCCTAGTTCACCGCACTTGAAACAGCCGTTGGGTTGGACAGGTGCGTTGTTTCTGGCCTGCGTGTTGTTGGTGCCACCTTGACGGTTCTGTGAATTTCCACCAGACCTCTGGTTGGTCTGGGGGTTGCTCCTTTGTTGATTCTGATTCTGATTATTTCTCTGGCTTTGCTGTCCAGAGCGTTGCACTTGATAATTATTTCCACCCTGATTTCCAGAGCGGAACTGCGAACCTTGAGCATTATTCGGACGAGTGTTCCTGCTGGACTGACCTTGGAATTTTCTCTTATGGTCAGATAGCTCCTTCCTTTTGCTTTCTAGGCCAATTGCCTTGTTCAGGAGTGTCTGGAAGTTGGGGAATGTGTGACTCTGAAGTTGATAGTTCAGAGGTCCAATCAACCCTTCCAGGAAAC
This sequence comes from Zea luxurians, assembly GCA_029449295.1. Classification (NCBI taxonomy): domain Eukaryota; kingdom Viridiplantae; phylum Streptophyta; class Magnoliopsida; order Poales; family Poaceae; genus Zea; species Zea luxurians. The sequence goes on along the minus strand of JAOPSE010000045.1, from coordinate 4,007,548 downwards.
GCTCTTGGCGCTTCTCATCAGTGTCCACTTCCTCAGGGGCATAACGTGAAAGCTGAGTGAAGCGATCACGATACTCACTGACAGACATATTCCCTTGAGTAAGGGAGAGGAACTCCTTCTTCAACTTCATGATTCCAGAGGGGATGTGGTGAGCGCGGAAGTTCTCTTGGAACTCCTGCCAGGTTATGGTATCTGCGTTGGGATGTGCCGCTGTGAAGGCATCCCACCAATCGGACGCAGCTCCCTCGAGTCTTCCCGAGGCGTACAAGACCTTCTCTCGGTCGTTGCACTGAGTGATGTCCAGCTTCTTCCCAATGACTTTGAGCCAGTCATCGGCATCAAGAGGATCAACCGCATGAGAAAATGTCGGCGGGTGATGACTCATGAAATCCCGGTGTTTATCTCTGGCCGGGGGTGCATACTGCTGCTGCTGGGGTTGCTGATTCTGTTGGTTCTGTTGTAACTGCTGAACAGCCGCAGTGAGTCCTTGCAGAATCTGCATCTGGGCGGTGATGAACTGCTCCATATTGGGATTTGGTGGTGGCGGTGGTGGTGGTGCTTGTTGTCCACGCTGGTTCCGGTTGTTAGGTCCTTGACGTTGGTTCACCATCTGATTTGTTAGGAAGTGAAGTCCTTAGAAAAGTGAGGAGTAGAAAAGATTCTAGAGGGAAAATAGCTTAAGTTTTACAAATTTTATATGTTCTTATGGCTATCATTCCATAAGACCATAGCACTCAAACAAAGATTCAAATCAAGCATTTCAACCAATCACCATCACATGGTTGATATTTATTAATATAAAAACTTAAAGATAGTTTCATCGTCTAACGCGAAGCGTAACTTATTACATCATGATGAACACTCCTAAAGCAGCCTAGTGACGGATCCGGGCTCTCCATAGCGCAGCCTCTTGTGGGGAGGAGACAACGCCACGGCGGGAACCTGAGCTTCTGGCAGATTCAGTCCTTGCAGTTGGGCTTCCAGGGCTGCAATCCTGGCGTGGGCATTCTCCAGTTCCAAGTGCACACTGTAGAGGTCCAGAGTGGCACTATCCAGGTCGGTGTTGAGACCGGCCACTACACCAGCTATGGTGTTGAGGCGGTCCTCACCAGGCTCACCTGGGACAATGTTGGTCTGGTTCTCTCCACGCAGGCGCTGAGGAAGATGCCTGAACCTTGTGTTCTGCAGCTGCTGCCGGTAGGTGTGGCTAAGCGACCACAGGGTCCGACGGGCAGCGTCGCTGACAGAGGCAGCGTAGGTGGACAGCGGTATCAGGGACTCGTGAGCAGACAGAGTCCTGAATCCCCTGTCACCTGCATCCATCACCCTGACATGGATGCGAGTGATGTAATAGCAAGACCGGGGAGGCTCGCTCACTCACCTCGTCTCGTACAGGGGGCGGACGTAGGCTCCTAGCTCGTGCAGCACCTCCTGCAGCAGGTTGGGGAAGTGCCCTGTTTCGAACATTGATGTGTAATGTTCGACAACTGGACCAATCCCCATGAAGTGGTCCTGCTGGGCGTAGTCAGCTTCCTCGTGGATGTGTTCGTCCTCTCCATCATCGTCGTCGTCGTCATCCTCGTCGTCGCCGTCTCCGGAGTCATCGGGGTCGTCGCCTCCAGGTGCAGGTGCTTGGAAGGCTGGTGTCGACGATGCTGACGTCGATGACGCAGCTGCGAAGGCCAGGGACTCGGCCAACGGGGTGGGGGTCGGCAGCTGCTCCTCAGAGCTGTCCTCCAGGTTGATCACGTTCTCCACTCGGACGGGAGGGAGATTCGCTGGAGCATCCTCGACTACCACTGGGTAGACCAGGATCTGCCGGGGCTGAGGGGCGTAGTTGGTGTTGACGCGAGTGGTTTGGAGAGTGCGAACCATCTACAAGAGAAGAGTTAACTTAGTTGAATTTTAAAGAGGTAAGACTGATAAAGGAATTTATAAGAATGAAATTAGCAACTTTTGAACAACTAGGCTTTCCATTTCTAACTAATCTAACGACCTAGGGTCAGCATTCCTTTGATACCACTTCTGTCACACCCGGTTCCAGGGGGTAGAACCAAGCGCATACCATATGTGTGCCAGGATCCATTTCCACACATATGTTGACGTCACAAGTGTAATATATCAAAAGACAATGCAATAAAGGCGTAAAGAGAGTATAAAACTTTATTACATCATCTGAAACATTGTGTCTTAAACAAGTATCACATCAAAGTTAAGCGGGAATAAACAACTGGGCAATCTTCCACAGGAAGTTGACCGGCGCATCGTTAGACTTAGAATTCTTCGTCGATAAATTCTCCATCAAAGTCTCCAGCATCACCCTCTGATCAAAATATTAGCAAGGGTGAGCTCACTTATGGTCGGGGCTCAGCAAGTGGGGGAAAAATTAATGCAGGTATAACAAGGTGAGGCTAAGGTTGAGCAGTAAGCATTTTAGTTGGTCAACATTTTATTATCAACACCTGTCTTACTAATAAGAGTGAATCCCAAATATCCCAATTAAACAAAGGAATATGAATATAACAAAAACACTTAAGTGAAACCACTTAAGCAAATTATTGGCAGATCATCGGATCTCAATTTATATCCATCTTTAAGTTCAATTATCATGTGAGGAGTCCAGGTCGCTCATAACCGGGAGCACGGCTGATATATCAGTTTTACACTCTGCAGAGGTGGTACAACTTTACCCACAAGCCATGTATCCCATCTAGCCCGGGTTGATCGGACCCTTAGACACTGCCGAGGTGAATGGCTAGGGATCCATTATGAGGTTTTCACAAAATACACTTAATACGAAGCAACCCGCTAAGGTTTCTAAGACGATGGTGGTGGCCCCCTGGGTGAAGTACCTTAGCCAAGAATACGACCCCATGTTAACGTGGGCTGCCAGCACCTACCGCTCCCCCTCTTGCCCATCTTTCAGGTAAGGTTGCTAGGCACTAAGTATATAGAGCTAATTACCAAAGCCAGAGCCATGATAGCACTCGTGGTTGCACTGTTATCCTGGGTGGTCACTCCATGTTCCAATTAATAAGAAGTAATGTTGTTTTAACCATCAGGTTAATGTCATAATTGCCAATTAATATTTTTGGAACATTAAAACCAATTAATGAGTGACATTAAGAAATCATTAAGTTGAGCGGTAGCATAAATTTTGCACAGCTTAATTATTTCCCCAGGTTAAACAAGGAATACAGGTAGTAAATCTAGGAAATCCTTAATTAGGTGAAACCCATCAAATTATGCAGTATATCAAAAGTAAACATTATTAAATGCAATGACGGGGTACAAACAGAATATGCAGAGGGAGAATCCACTTGCCTTGCTCAAGCGAGTCCTGCGGATCGTCTTCGAACGAGTTCGGATCGTCTACCGCACAATCCGCTTCTAATAGGGTCGCATAGCGCACATACAAAAATAAAACATACACCAATAAATAAACATGTACCATTCATAAACATACACCAATACGTCATTAAGCACACATTAACCTATCGCACTAATCATATCTTAATTATGTACTAATCGCGTAAATACTTATTAATTCAATTGCGGCTATTAATGTGAATCTTAATGGTGAATTTATGAGTCGGTATAATAAATATAGTTCTAAACATATTTTAACATCATTAATAAAAATAAATAATATTTATTGTCTTTTAATACTAATAAATAAATTAATACCTTTTATCTCTCTTTATTTCTAACTCAAATTATTGAACATAGTAAAAATGAATATAATATTCTAAAAATCCTTATAAACTACTAATTGAACATTTTCTAACACAAGCGGGGTTTATTTGACATAAACTAGTATTTTGCTTAATCTAAAAATCTAAGTGCTCAATTTACGAACATGATTATTTAACTAGTAAAAATCTATTTACCACACTACCGGTGATCTTTTCTCTTTTCTTTCTAAAAAGAAAATGCTAATAAAATAATTAGATAACTCATCTAAAAATCCTATAATATTCATGTGACATCTATACCATTTTCCAAATCCATTTAAAATGCACCTATAATTCTCCAAGTAGTTTCTAAAATTTATTGTGACCAAATTTAACTACAAAAATTCCTATCTAGCATTTTTATCGCCAACGTGTGACTACTAAATGTTGTCATATTCCTAATCCAAAATTCAACGCCACGACTAACATGACATAACACGGTGCTAATAATCGCATGAATCTACCAAACAATTCCATAACGCTCATATATACATAAATCGGAATCACATGTGTTCATATTACAACAAACAAAATATACAACTCATGAATCGAATCAAAAAGCACTTTATAAATTACATAAAATAAATTTGGGTCGTCATCAACCTCGGGTTCGTGCGTGTGACGGGGATGGATCGACGGATTACGGCCGGACGGAGAGCGGGGCTCGACTACGGACAGCGAGTACGTGGCTCCGGCGAACTCCGGCGACGAACGGCACACTCCAGCGACGAGCGGCAACGCACTAGCGATGAGCGAGGAGTGCTAGAGGGAGAGGCAAATTCGAGTAGGCAGGAATGGGGAGGCTCTGTTGTCCCCTTTTATAGAGAGCAGGGGGAGAAGAAAGGTCTGCTAGAGGGAGTAACGTGGTCTTCAATGGCCACCACAGTGTCAGTTTCCAGAGAATAATGGAGAGGAGGGAGAAACGGAAGAAATAAATCGCCATGACGCAAGAAACGGACGACGGCTTCTTCAATCGGGTGCGAGCAGGGGCGCGGCATCGGTCGAGCTCGCGTCGTGGGTTGGGGCTCGGCATCGCGAACGCGCAGGGCGTCGCGCGCGGTGGAGAGCAGGCGTGGCTGGGCTCGCGCGCTTGTGCAGCAGGGCACACACGGCGCGGCTGGGCGAGTCGCGGCACGGCCGGCGCTTGGAGCGCGCGCTACACCGCGCGGCTGGGCAGCGCAGGGGCCAGCTCGGGCGCGGCCGCTGGGTACGCGCAGGGCACGCGGCATGCGTGCAGCCTGCTCCTGCGTGAGAGAGAAACGAGGGAGGGAGGAGAGAGAAGTGAGAGGAGGGAAGGAGAGAATAGAGGCGGCGGCGGGATACAGGGAGCCAGGCGCGCGTGGAGTAGAGAAATAGGGTTTGGGGATTGGGCCCCTAGGTGGGCCGGCTGGGTAGTTTTAGGTTTTTTTTAATTCCGAAATTCATTTTTAAAGAACTCTAAAAATCATAAAAAAAATTACCAAAAATATTTATAAATGAAGTACTTATTTTTAGACTAATAATTACTATAATACTTAATTATTATTTAATTACTAGTACTTCTTTTTTTAAAATGGATTGATATTTAAACATCCGATAAGAAATCACGTGCATGCAAAGAAAAACGATGCAAATAAATAGTTAAACACTAAGAAAAATCTATTACCCTAATTAATATAATGTCTAAATATATTATTTTAATTGATGGCTTTTATGGTGTTACAGAAGTAAAGAGACTTCTCAGTGCTGGCGTTATTAGAGAAGTAACATATCCAGAATGGCTAGCCAACACTGTTATGGTGAAGAAGGCTAACGAAAAATGGAGAATGTGTATTGATTTCATAGATCCCATCAAGGCATGTCCGAAGGACGAGTTCCCCTTACCAAGAATAGACTCCCTTGTAGATGCAGCAGCTTCTTTGGAACTCATGAGTCTATTGGACTGCTACTCGGGCTATCACCAAATTTGGATGAAGAAAGAAGATGAGCCAAAGACAAGCTTCATAACTCCCAGTGGTACTTATTGTTACCTTCAGATGCCTTAGAGGCCCAAGAATGCTGGAGGAAGCTTCAGCAGAATGACAACCAAGGTCCTTCACTCTCAAATAGGCAGGAATGTGCTGACTTATGTTGATGACATCATAGTAAAAAGCACGAAGCAAGAGAATCATATTGCTGACTTGTAAGAGACATTTGCCAATTTCAGGCAAGCTGGTCTTAAGCTAAATCCAGAAAAGTGTGTTTTTGGAGTAAAGAAGGGCAAGTTCCTTGGCTGTCTGGTATCAACGAAGGGAATCGAAGCTAACCCAAGTAAGATCGAAGCTATCCTTCGGATGGAGCTGCCAAATTCAAAAAAGGGGGCTCAACGATTGGCAGGAAGTTTGGCATTGTTAAATAGATTTATATCAAGATCAGCAGAAAGGAATCTGCCATTCTTTGAAATACTGAAGTCAGCCGAAGTTTTTCAATGGGGTCCGGCTCTACAAAAGGCTTTCGAGGAATTAAAACAATACTTGATAGACTTGAAAACTCTAACTCCACCTTCACCAGGGACCCCGTTACTCCTATATGTGGCAGCCTCCCATTCTACATTCAGTGCGGCACTAGTCCAAGAGAAGCAAGATGGTCAAGTAAAAAGACAAGCACCAGTATACAGAATTGGAGAAGGTGTTGTATGTTGTGCTAATTGCCTCCAGAAAGCTTCGGCATTACTTTCAAGCTTATCATATAATTGTACCTTCATCACAACCACTAAAGGACATAATGAGAAATAGAGAAGCTACAGGAAGAATTGGAAAATGGGCTGTGGAACTCAATGAATTCACTATTGATTATGTGCATAGATCCTCAATTCTGTCCCAGGCGTTAGCAGATTTCATTGCTGATTGGAGGCCAGGGGCTCAGGGAGAAGAAGCAATAAAAGACGTCGAAGCCTGGACAGTATTCTGTGACGGTTCTTGGGGAACCTTCGGTGCAGGAGCGGCTGCCATTTTAGTAGTGCCCTCGAAAGTCAGGACATGTTACGCAGCAAGGCTAAACTTTAGTTGTACAAATAACATTGTTGAATATGAAAGCCCTTCTGTTGGGGCTTTGGAAGCTAAAAGCAATGGGAATAAGAAGGGCAGTCCTTAAAACTGATTCTCAAGTTATTTTTGGCCATATAGACAAGAGCAGCAAGGCAAGGGATCCGAAGCTTGAAAAATACTTGGATACAGTCCGAAGATTGGAGGCTTCTTTCGAAAGATTTTCTGTAAAAATATTCCAAGAGGGGAAAATGAGCATGAAGATCTGCTAGCTAAGTCAGCGGCACAGGGGCTCCCTCTACCTTCAGAAGTTCTTTGAGACAATAAAAGCACCTTTGGTTGAACTTATGGAGAGAGCAGTACTTGCAATATCACCTATACATTATGAAGATTGGAGGACTAAATTATATCTTTCCTTCAAGGTAACTGTCTTTTGGATGACGAAGTTTATAATAAAAGAATGGAAGCAAGGACAAGACCATATGCGATAATAGAAGGGGATTTATACAAACATGGAGTCTGCTCTCCACTACTCAAGTGTTTATCCAGAACCAAAGGTCAAGAGCTGATGAAGGAGATACATGTAGGTTTATGTGGATCTCATATTGGGTCTAGGCCTTTGCTAGGGAAGGTTTTCAGACAAGGATTTTATTGGTCGAAGGCAGCTTCAGATGCAGCAGATCTAGTTCAAAAATGTGAAAATTGTCAAAGATGTGCAAGAGACCAGAAGCAACTTTCATCTCTAACCCAGTTAATACAGCCAACCTGGCCACTGCAAAGGTGGGGTCTTGATTTGGTAGGTCCACTTTCACCTGCACAAGGAAATTTGAAATATGTCATTGTAGAAGTGGAATATTTCTCTAAGTGGATTGGAGCAAAACCTTAAGCCACAATAACTTCGGCCACAATACAGAAGTTCTTTTGGCAAAACATTGTCTGTCGCTTCGGTGTGCTGAAGGCAATAACTGTGGATAATGGAACACAATTTGATGCCAAAACATTCAAAGATTTCTGTGACCGAATTGGTACAAAAATCCATTTTGTATCAGTAAGGCATCCAGAATCAAATGGGTTAGTAGAAAGAGCAAATGGCATTATAATGACAGGAATAATGAAGTTAATCTTCAATCAGCCTAGAGGAAAATGGCCAGATGAGTTAATTAAAGTGGTGTGGAGCCATAACACAACTGTGTCAAGGTCAACAGGATTTACACCCTTCAAACTCCTGTTTGGTGAGGAAGCAATAACACGAGAAGAAGCAAAAATAGGATCAATAAGAACAACAGCTTTGGTGGAAGACAAAGCTGGTTATCAAACAACAAAAGATACTATAGAAGGGACCAGACTTTAGGCTATAGAACACATCAATAAATATCAGGCCAAAACAATAAGGTGGCGTGATAGGAAAGTTCGATTGAAAAACATCAAACCAGGGCATCTGGTGCTTCGGGGAGTGGCCAACCCAAATACAGTGGGCAAGTTACAACTTGTAACACCCCTGGTGTTACTGTCACTAAAACTTGAGCATAACATCATAAGCATTGGCATTGCATATGTTTGACACACCTAGAGTGCATTTACTAGGCAAAAATTTCAAACAAGTTGTATTGATATGGCATTTTGCAAATAAGACCCTAGTGTAGGGTACTTAACCCCCAAATAGGGACCTGAGGGGTAAAACAGGACCCAAATAGATAAAACCACAAAGATTAAGTAAAATAATCATAAAATGTTATCAAAGATGGACCTACATTGCATTTACACCCCTGAGATACCAAAAACCCTTAAAAGGACCCTAGAAAACCCTAAAACCAAACCCTAGGGGGTTAAGTGCAAAATTAGTCCACTTTTGGACTAAAGTGCAAAAACCATGTTAAATAAGTATCCTAAGTCATTTGGTTCACAAATATATGGATTTGTAAGCTAAACCCTGGATTTTGGACCTATTTGCAAAAAGGACCCCATTTGGGTTCTATGCTAAGACTGAAATCAGTGTTATAAGCTCAACTTTGGAGCCTTATAACTTTCAAATTAGTGAGAATACACCTTAGGGCACCACATCAACTTTGTAGCTCTATGAAAGAAGAACAACTTTGCTTAAGAGTGTAAGCATAGTTATTGAGAAGAAATTAGAGATAAGTAAGCCCAAAGATGGGTTGTCTGACTAAAACAATCTGAAGATTATATGATCAGTGGCATTGGATCACCTTTGGAGACAGATTGTGGCTAATACAGTAAGAATTTGTCTTGGAATACTATAGCAAAAATGAAGATGGTATATTGGACTACAATTTTGCTGCAGAGCCTCGGGTAAGTTGCCAAGTAAAATTCGAAGGAAATCTAGCCTCAAATCACTCTGTCAGTTCATCTGAATGGAACTTGCCATGGTACAGTGCATCGGGGGGGATAAGAATCAGCCCCTCGCCGGTGATAAGGATGCCACCGCAGCTCGGGATAGGTCGCCGGCGGCCGTAGTAAAGGTCCTTGGCGACGTGGCAGAAAGTTACTGAGCTGGCAAGCCCCGGTTAATCGGCGGCCACCGTGCCATCACCGGAATCCGCTGCACGGTAAGCTCGCCTGCGCAAACTGAAATCTGTGATCCTCATCCAATTTTGGTTGATGGCCTATAAATTGCGCCCGGGTTCTGCTTCTTCGCCACATCCCGCACCTCAATGCTTAACCAATTGGCTCAATTTCACCAGAGAACTTGCGTAGTCCACAGATTCTCCCCTCCCTTGTTCTTAGCTCCGCTGAGAAGAAACCCTCCGTGGCCAGTGCTCCTTGGGTCAGTATCTATCAAATTACTTCCTGTTCTAGTTTGTCTTTGATCTCCTATTGCTCTCAATACCGACCAATTGAAGTCTGACCGAAGCCCTTCACCGGAACACACACCTGCTCTGTAAAACGCCGCCATGACACCCTCTTCGTCGCCCCTCGTTTCTATTCGTGCCCAGTCCAAGTTGTAGTATGTGTGTCACCTCTGGTAGGCCCATGAAGCTTTTCCAAGCTTCAATTTGGTCGTTCACACCATTGGTTGGTCGGAACGCTTTCATCCATATGACCATCCGCCCTGTCGCCGTGGACCGGTTGATTCATAGTCCCAATGATGAAATTGATTGAGGGGAAGTGTTCGGTAGGGGTTTAATTGTGTCCCTGTCGCACGGGAGCTCCAGCCGTGGCGTCATCCGGCCGAAATAGGCTCATTGGAGATCATCCAAGCACTGTTTATCGTCGGGGATCCCATCCTGCGAAGGAATAGAACCTTAAGGGCTTTTCTGTAAACTGTCAGTGACTCCCTGAAATAGTGTGCGGGTTTCTTCTGTGGTTATTCAAGGCTCTAGGGTCTTTGGTGCAAAGTTGCACACGAGCGCGTGCGCGCGGGCGTGGATTCACCTGTGGTTGGGCCGGTTCGGGCAAGAACCAGCCCAACACTGTTCAAACTTTCCCCTTTTCTTTTTCTATCCAACTTTAGAAATATGTAGAAAATTATAGAAAAATGGTAAAAATATCAAACCAATTTTCCTAGATTCCATATTTTCCATAGTATTTAACAAAAATAGTTTTATGATTTTCAGGACAAATAGGGAATTTTGGGTCATTTAAAGTAGCCTAAAATATTGATTTTGAATTTTTAGAAAATCAATAATAATTCCAAAAATGCCCAAACGTTTTATATGAACTCACAACAACATTTAGAAGCCTTGGGTAGATTTTGGTATGATTTGGACTTTGTTTGATAATTAGAACCCAAAACCCCACCCCCTGCTCTTTGAACTTCACTGTTAACTCTAGAAACCCTAGTTTCTCGGGGAACCGTGAAGGAAAATTGTATTCAAGACCCTAGATAATAAACTCTTATTATCCTTGCACTCTCATGAGCATTACATGGCATTCATTCTTATATATATAAATGGTTATATTTAGAAAACGAGGAAGAAGTTGAGGAAGAAGAGAAGATTTCACCACCACCTCAGGAACCTCAGGCAAACAGCTGTTTCTACCTTGACATCTGTGGAACTGAGCCTGAATCACCTGTAAACCAAGCAAGCCCCAGTGCATTTGCCACCTCTTTGACTCTTTTAAAATCTTTCTCACTTGCTTGCTGCATTAGGTGATAGGAGTTGATTGATAAAATAATTCTTGCATTACCTTCCTTGAATTTGATTACCTTCCTTTGGATCCCTGTTTTATAAAAAGTTTTTACTATGCTTAGTCTTGCTTTAGCAAAGAAAAGATTTTGTTTTTACAAAAAATGATGTGGCAAAGTGGGAGGGATGTTTTTGAAAATAAAATTTGATGGTGGATCCATCATGGCCATGATGGGTTCAACATCGGAAAAGATGTACCTCTGCCAGGTACCAAACTTTGGGTTGAAATGATTAAGCTGAGACGGGGTGGGTGACTTGCACGAGAAGAGAGTCTTGGTGTAGTGTCTCCGTCTGAGTTGATTAAGGACCGTTTCGATGTAGGTTTGCTGACCGAGGACCCTTTAACTGGTCACATGCCTCGCCATGGGTAAGCTTTGCCTCAGGCAGACTAAGGCTAGAATAAGATACCACGCAATGGGAGTGGAGACATGGCGAGAGTAGCGTGTACCCTCCGTGGCAAGAGGCTGGACGGTGGTGTATCTGTGCTCTCGGTTGGCGTGAACCTGATCTGGTCTTAAGAACCTCGGTGGCGGGTTGACATATGCAAGGGTTAAGTGCTACATATGTTGTGTGATCGGAGATCCTCAGCTGAGTATAATCGATTCGGATCGCCGTACCTTCGCGGTTATGAAGACTTGGTCACTGACTTACACGTAGAACTCCAGTAAAGATTAAGGGTGCTAAGAAATTGGCTAGTGCAGGTCAAGTGATTGAACTAGGATAGAAAGAACTCTAAAGACAGGTAATCTTACCTAACCTGACAAGTAAAATTTAGATTTTTAAGGAATCACTTTAGTAAGCATTTCTGCAAACAGAGTCTTTGATTATTGAGAAACCTTACCTTGACTCCCTGATGACCAGCATGTCCTTGAGAGTCTTTTCTTTAGTCGGGTAAGTCTTGCTGAGTAATTCCATACTCAGGGTTTTATTCCCTATTGTTTTTAGGTGAAGAAGCAACAAACTTTTGTTGTTTCTGTTCCAAGGTGGTCTCAAAAGAAGAAAACCAAGAATATAGCGGCGGGAGGAAGGGTTCCTCCATAAAAACTTTTGTTGATACTTATTGGGAGGGGTTTTTGCCTCCCTTGGTGTGTAATAATATTACTCTGCACTCATAAGTTATATCCTGGTCTGTAATATATAACTTCGACTTACTTTTAAATAAATGTAAGTTTATGTAATCGCTTCCGCATTTCATATCTCCGATGATCTGTAATGTCTGCATGACGGGTGAAACGCTCTTGGGAAAGGTAAGAAAAGCAGATACCGAACTTGTCAAGTGATTCAGGGGCATCTATAGGGTTGTCTGAGGTCCGTTGGACAAGGACAACTGTAGGTGGGCCTAATGACTTGGGAGGTTCTGTCGCAGCTGGTATCGGAGCGAAGCCCTTCTCTGCAGATATTATGAGGCATCTTCAAAAGAATTTTCTAAAGACTTATCTAGAAAATTTCTTCCCCTCTTACCTACTATATCTGAAGAGTTTACCTTAAAGACTAGATAGTAAGAGTGCAACATATAGAAGGTGTGAATCAACTAAGGTTGATTCTATAATTACGCATGCATCATACTAAGAACTATGTTAATAAGATTTTCCCCCTTAGAAAGATGCCGCCGCGCACAAGGAAAACATCGCGAAAGCATACTGGCCCAATTGGTGTGCCACATCATCAACTTGCCCCAAGACACGAGGATAGCAGTAGTGGGAGTAATGATCCGATCAGGGATCTTGAGGCGAAAGTCAATCAGCTTCAAACAGAACTGCAATGCAGGACTGACATATGGGTCGCGGATGGCGATAGAATCAATGAATTGAGAAGCGACATCGGCCGCCTGCAAGATCAGCTCGCAGATCGAGATCTAGCGCTCGATTGGGCGGTTCATTCATGTTCGCTTGCCTGGGCTAAGGAGGCAAAAGCTCGAACCCGAGTAGAAGAACTTAACTCAGCTATCGATAACTTGCAAGCTTATTGTAATACTCTACATGAAGAAGTTTATGTATTATACTCACAACTACGCTCCAGTGTACCTGCGGATCCTGTCGGGACAGAAGTCGGACCTTCTCAAGTAGCGGGAGAAGCTTTTGGTGGCGAATTGGACCTTTTCAGGCCCCCTGCCTCTATGAAGTTGGTCGATGAGTGGTCTCCTACGCCCGGCAGTGAGGCTACCAAGAGTGACAGGAAGCAGGAATAGTATAGGATAGAAGTAGTACTATTGTATAATAGGGGGTGTAATCCTATTGTAAAGTACAAGTCTGTAACATTACCTTTTAAAGTAATGTGAAATGGATGGTTTGTATGGCATATCATATTGCTCCCAATGTTCTTTGCCTCAGATGCCTTCCAGGACTCGCGTTCAGGATGGGGCTGGTTCCTCCCGTGGGAGGGAGGCAACACCAACCCCACCACCAATACCCCTGACACTTGCCGAGGCTATCGCTGCCCTGGTGAATGCTACAGCAGATAATACATGTTTCCTACGAGAGATGGCAGGTCAGCAACTCCAACAACAAGGCGGGCGGGGCTATCCGCAAGGCCCCGTGAAACCTCTTATTTGGATTTCTCTGAAACGCGCCCCCCGTTGTTCATCAAGGCAGAAGACCCTTTAGAGGCGGATGAATGGATCCACGTCATTGAACAAAAATTTGGACTTCTTCGATGCTCCGAAACTCAGAAGCCCCTGTTCACAGCTCAGCAATTGCGTGGCCCTGCCAGCACCTGGTGGGGGAACTTTGTTGCCATACAACCTGCCGGTCATCAAGTAACCTGGGATAAATTTAAGCTGGCCTTCAAGGAACATTACATACCTGAAGGAGTACTCCACATGAAATAGGAGGAATTCATGAAGTTGAAGCAAGGTGGAGATACGGTCACCCAGTATCTCAATAAATTTAATCACTTATCTCAGTATGCGATTGACCAAGTCAACACCGACATGAAGAAGAAGAACTGTTTCATGAGGGGTTTAAATGATTGGATGCAAAGGAAAATGGCTACCTGCATCGACCTCACCTACGGAAGGGCTGTCAGCACAGCGCTGGCAGTTGAATCTAAATATGCAAGTTCTGGAAAGTCCAAGGGGAATGGGGGCAACAGGCCTAATCAGGGCCCCGAGAAAAGGCAATGGTTAGTTCTCCGGCCTTTTAATCAGGGTTGTTCTTCATCACGCCCACCCTCCTTCCCATTCAAACAACCAGTGTTTATTCGTCCTACTCCTGCTCCCACTACAACAAGTCAGCCGGGTGCCCTTGGCACTCGTTTCCCGGCCCTTCCCAGTTCGTCAACAGGCTGCTTCAATTGCGGAAAATCTGGGCATTTTATTAAGGATTGCCCCTACCCGAAGCAGAATCGCTCAAACAATCAACAAGGTACTGGGAATTCTTCTCAAGCTAAGGGAAATGCGGGCAAGAATACTAAGAAGATGGGATGAATTTACTACACTCAAGTGGCCACCACACTGGACGGTGAACCAGTAATGATGGGTACGTTCCTTTTGGCCAATCATCCCACAATTATTCTTTTTGATTCTGGTGCTTCACATACATTCATCAGCAAGAAATTTGTGGAGCAACATTGCATTTCATACCATGAATCAAAATAAGGGTTTAAAATTCATTCACCTGGGGGACAAATATTTACTAAAGAAGTGGCTTTCCAAGTGCCCGTAACATTGGCCGGACAGGACTTCCTTACTAATATGATTATTTTGAAAGGCCAAGACATAGATGTGATTTTGGGCATGAATTGGTTGGCCCAACATAAAGCAACCCTCAACACTGATCAGAGAACCATCAGGTTGAGTCATAACCAAGAAGAAATTCTTTTGTCTATCCCCATTCCAGCTAAAACTACTGGCAGAATATATGAAGCCATTATACCAGAGATCAAGGATATTCCGGTAGTATGTGAGTTCCCAGATGTCTTTCTAGAAGATTTGCCTAGATTGCCACCTAAAAGAGATGTAGAGTTTGTAATTGAGTTGAAGCCCAGTACAACTCCCATTTCTAGAAGATCGTACCGGATGCCTCCAAATGAGCTGGCAGAACTGAAGATTCAGTTACAAGATCTACTAGAGAAAGGATTCATCCGGCCAAGCTCGTCACCATGGGGTTGTCCAACCATATTCGTTAAGAAGAAGGATCAAACATTATGGATGTGCGTGGATTATCGACCCCTGAATGAGGTCACTATCAAGAACAAGTACCCTCTTCCATGAATTGACATTTTATTTGATCAACTGACTGGAGCAAGGGTATTCTCCAAAATTGATCTCAGGTCGGGCTATCATCAGATCTGTATTCAGCCCGAGGATATACCAAAGACCGCATTTACCACGCGATATGGATTATTTGAGTACTTGGTAATGTCTTTCGGACTGACGAACGCTCCTGCCCACTTCACTTATCTGATGAACTCGGTATTCATGCCCGAGTTGGACAAATTTGTGGTGGTCTTCATAGATGCTATTTTGATATATTCAAAGAATGAAGAGGAGCATGCTCAACATTTATGGATCGTATTGACTCGCCTAAGGGAACATCAATTATATGCTAAGTTCAGTAAGTGCGCGTTTTGGCTGGAAGAAATTCAATTTCTGGGACATGTGTTATCTGCCAGGGGGATTGCGGTAGATCCCAGCAAGGTCAAGGATATTTTGGAGTGGAAACTCCCAACCACTGTTCATCAAGTCCGAAGTTTCCTTGGACTAGCTGGCTATTACCGCCGATTTATACCAGATTTTTCTAAGCTTGTGAAGCCAATCACAAGTCTATTGAAGAATGAGACTAAATTCAATTGGTCTTCGGAATGTAATGAAGCTTTTGAGCAACTGAAGATATTGTTAAGCACTGCTCCGGTATTAGCTCAACCGGACATTAACAAGCCCTTTGATGTGTATTGTGACGCATCAGGCAGTGGTCTCGGCTGCGTATTAATGCAAGAGGGCCGAGTAATCGCGTATGCTTCAAGGCAGTTGCACCGGCATGAGGAGCATTATCCCACTCATCATCTGGAGCTAGATGCAGTGGTTCATGCCCTAAAGATCTGGCGTCATTATCTACTGGGAAATGTCTGTCATATTTATACAGACCACAAAAGTTTGAAATACATCTTTACCCAGTCTGAGCTCAATATGAGACAAAGGAGATGGCTCGAGCTTATTAAGGACTATGAATTGGAGATCCATTATCAGCCAGGCAAAGCAAATGTAGTGGCAGATGCACTCAGTCGCAAGGCCTCCAACCATTGTTTAACCATGAGGACTTCTGACATTACATTGTGCCAGGAGATGGAAAAACTGAACCTGGGAATGATTCAGCAGGGGACTTCAAATCACTTGAAGCTGGAGTCAGTCATCCTACAAGGGATAATTGACACACAAAAGAATGATGAGGGTATGGAACATATACGTGAGAAGATAAGGGCTGGAAAGGCCAATTGTTTCAGAGAAGACGACCAAGGTGTCGTATGGTTTAACAACCGCATAGTTGTGCCAAAGAATGAAGAAGTCCGCCAGCAAATTCTAGATGAAGCACATCTTAGTCGCTATTCTTTTCATCCCGGAAGCACTAAGATGTATCAAGATCTAAAACAACACTATTGGTGGACGAAAATGAAGATTGAAATCGCACGCTATGTGGCTAGATGTGACACTTGTAGACGTGTCAAAGCCATACACATGAAGACTACAGGTCCATTACAATCTTTACCAATACCAACATGGAAATGGGAAGATATTAGTATGGACTTTATTGTGGGATTGCCCAGAACTGCAAAAGGGTATGATTCTATCTGGGTTATTGTTGATCGGCTTACGAAAATTGCTCATTTTCTGCTAGTCAAGACAATTCACCTGGTTACTATCTATGCCCAGTTGTACATTGCTTGTATTCTCAATATGCACGGTATTCTGAAGACTATAGTGTCGGATCGTGGACCTCAATTCATATCCAAATTCTGGGAAGAACTTCATAAATCCCTGGGTACCAAATTGCTCCACGGTTTGCCCTATCATCCTCAGACCAGTGGGCAGACTGAGAGGGTTAATCAAATACTTGAAGATATGTTGTGGGCATGTGTTCTGGAATTCCCACATAAATGGGATGAATGTTTACCGTTAGCGAAGCTCTCATATAATAATAGCTATCAAGAAAGCATTAAGATGGCACCCTTTGAAGCCTTATATGGACGACGATGTCGTACTCCGCTAAATTGGTCTGAACCTGGCGAAAGGTACTTCTTCAGGCCTGATATGGTAAAAGAAACTGAAGAAAAAGTGCAGAGAATAATTCGTAATTTGAAGAAAGCCCAAGCTTGTGGCGGAACTGCCCGAATTATTCCAACTTAAGTGCCTAAGCCCTGCCTTAGAGGCTAGACCACACTTAAATGGGAATAACTCGTCAATCCCTCGGATCTAGTCCGACACGGCCACTGACAGGATCAAGTACCACAGTCTCACTCGATGGTGAGTCACAGAGCAAATACAATAAAGCATAAAACCATGCATGGAAGAGTGTTAAATTATTACATCATCATTGTCATCTTCGGAGTTTTTGCAAAAGTGACCATCAATGTTCTGAAGTGCAGCGGAAATAAACTAACGGTAAATAAAACGAGAGATGGGGAAGCCTGTCCCATCACTCCTCATGCTCCTCCTCAGCCGAGGCAGGGTCCCACTCGACAGTCCAACCCGGTGGCAGGGTGGATGGCCAAGTCACTCCAGCAGCCATTTCCTCCAGAGAACCTGTAAAAATTATGCCACACGCAAGGCTGAGTATACTAATACTCAGCTAGACTTACCCGGTGTGAGGAGTCTACTCCTCTACCTCTAGACATGCAGCTGTTTGGCTGTGGGGTTTGGTTGCCAAAAGCACTAGCTGAGTTTCTAAATCAAGATTTTAACTTTGTCAAAATTAAGTGTGACTCTCTTAAGGCTAAAAGTGTACTATCTACTCATACATAGTAGCAAGCATTTTTAGCAATCAACATCTTGTATCATCTCATCATAGTTCCACTTGTTACTCAATGCAGTACAATGGATCAAGCAGTCTCATTAGCTGCGAGAAGCAGACGATTCGAATCGAGTTTTATCCTTGCAAGGTAAACCTAAACACACGACATGTAGGGGCACTCCGTCCCCACCCATATCAACCGTCCCCATCGATTCCCCGTCAGCAGATCAGGGCTCACCGCCTTGGCGTACAATGCCTCACTGACCCCGACTGGCCGTCGTGCAGTGACCGCACTTGTACCCACCATAACCGGAATGGGAGACTACGTCTCAGGTCGCGTGAGGGGATATGTCCACTGCCAGGTTCACTCAGGTACTAGGCTTACCGATTTACCATATTTCTCGGTATGTGTTTAGTACGTTCAAACGCTTGACACAGGTATCCGCACGTTAATCCTTATTTCATTTTCCACCTCGTGGGCAACCAATCCCCATGGATTGTTGTCCACCAACTAGTATCATGACAGTGTGAAAGTGGGTACAATCAATTTCCTGATCTCGCGCGAGTGCTAGAAAAATCACTCGTCTTCTACCGAGATCCTATTAAATAAAGCAACTACTCGACTTGTCACACTAGTATTCATCTCAAAAGGATTCCTGAGATCATGCAGCTAGGGTTTCAAACAATTCCTACACCTAAGTGCACAATCAATCCTACAATCATTAAGTGAAGTAAAATAGCATAAATAACAGGTTATGCATAAACCGGGGCTTGCCTTCCAAAGCAGTGGCAGGCAGGTCCTCTGGTGCAGGCTCGGGTGCTGGGTCTGGGGCAACCTCTTGGGCAGCTCCTTGCTCCGGCACGAGGATGTACTCTCCGTCAGCAAGATTACAGTCTATCGAAATGCAATGAACATGTATGTCATGATTATGCAAGATTTAAGAACATTAAACTACAGAAATTAAGTCAAGAATTAACTTGGGGTTCCCTGGCTATGTGGGTCTTCGAGTGGTATATATATATACATAGACTTATTCCCTTTTAGGTTTAGGTTTTCCTTTAGGATAACATAGGGGATTTGCATTGTTTTATAGATTTCAGTGGACAAATTTACAAAGGTCTTAAGAGGACATTAATTTCCATTATCCATTTTCCTTTCTTTAATTTCCATTTAGGGTTTCTAGTGTAGGTTTGAACTACGACAGTATTTTAAAAATTTTCAAAAATTCTATAAAAATTACAGTGGGTTGTCACTTGCTTTTCTAGCTGGTTTTAAGAATTTGAGGCTCAAAGTACAAAAGCTAGGCTTTAAACAAAAATAACAATAGTTAGGCAAAATGGGCCACTTTACACTACACCTCTTAGTTAGGGGTAGGTTCTGTCCTAAAGGTTATTTTTGTTGGCCTCTAATAGTGATACTAAGCTCTGGTACCAAAAATGGCAGAGAGCAACATGATGGTTAATTAATGATGGATTTCTAAAGTTTGGTGCAAAAAGGGTGCTTAGAACTAACTTGTCATTTGAAAAATATCAAACAACAGATTTCAGATTTTTCTTAAGTTCTTATTATCAAAACATTAGTTATCCTAAGGTTTGGGGAGGTTTCACCTTAGGGTTATTTTTGTAGGGTTTTTCTAAGTTATCCTTATTTTATTAATTTAAAAGGTATCTTTCTTATTTTACACTACAACAGGGTATGATATATTTTTCCAGTGAACTACATTGACTAAGTATCTCAACAAAAATAGGGGTGCCCTCTGGTTCATTATTTATGTCACTTTTTCTATTTTTCTTAACCTTAAGCATATTATGGAATAAGGGGTAAAAACTAACTTAATGTAATGGACAGAGGGGTTTAACATTTTTAACTAGGTCAGTAGGTAGATATAAAAATTTTTTCCAACCCTAGTTAAATAGTACAACCATTTTTCTTGCTATTATTAAGCTTTTGGTCAAAACTAAAATTAAATCAGAACCTTATATTTTTCTCTAGTACTTATGGGGTTTTATATTTTTCTTAGATAGGTTACATTATTTAGAGTCTGGCAAAATAAGTTTGACCAAATTTGGATAAACCAAACAGAAGTTATGGGTTTTTAAAGTTTCTGTTTGAATTTAAATCAGGTTTTAATAAAGTTTTTCTGAAAAAGCAGTTTGCGCCGAGGTCCCTGGGTTTAAACCGAATCAAACCTCGCAGATCTACCCTCGCGCCACTATTCCCCTGAGTCTCTGACATTTCACTTAACCCCCTGGCTTTCTCTCCCTCTCACCCGCAGTCCTTCCCCCAACCGAAACAGTAGCCGCGGGAGAGAAAAGGATGGCGCGGCTTACCGGCGACGAGGGAGGTCCGGCGAGGTGGTCAGTGACGTTCGGGAGGTCACGTCGATGTGCGGGTCGTCGCCGGAGGTGGTCGGAGTTACCCTGGCCACGAACACAGGCGGCGGGGATCGTCGGCGGTGCCTGCTCCGGCCAAACCACGGCGGTATAGTTCAATTAGGGTGCACGAGGAGCTTCACGGGGTGACACAGAGGCCATGCGCGCATCGAATTGGAAAACGGTGCAGGGGCTTACCCGGTCCACGTGCGCCGGCGGGTTCTTGAACTCCGGTGAGCACGATTTGGCTACTCCGGTGACGCGGGTCCTCGGGTCAAGCTTGAGCAAGTCTCACGGCCTCACCAGGAAGCTATCTGGGGGCTTGGATCGAACGGAGGAGGACGGGAGAGGGGTTGGCCACGGTGGTTGCTCTTGGGCGGCACTGGCGTGTCGCGAGGAGGTCGCCGGAGGCAATGGCTGGCTCGGGCAAGTCAGGCGAGGTACGGAGGAGGCAATGGGGAAGGCAGCCGAGCACTGGGGCGGGTTTTATAGCCGTGGCGCGGGCGTGGTCACGGGCGGCCGCGGGCGCGCGGGGGTTCGCGCACGGGCGTGCTCTGAGCGCGCCCCCGGATGCCAGCTCACGTCGAACACGTGGAAGGTTGCTTCTGCCAAGGTTCAACGGCCGATTTGAGCGCCATAGCGTTCGTATCTTGGCAAAGTCACTGTGTACGGTCACTTCTCTGCTCCAAATCCTATCCTTTTGCTGTGAGTTCCAAGTCGAGATATGGTCAGGGCAGGGAGATAGAGAGGGAAGAAGTTTGCTGTGTCAGCTGGGTCCAAACCGAGACAAAAGGGGTGTCAAGTCGTGTCTAGCGCCCTAGGGTAGGTGTCATCTCTTGCCAGGGTGTTCTAGGGTTAATTTGGCGCCATTTTGTCAATTGGGTCGACAGGTTTTAAAAAGGGGATCAAGGTGAACATGTGGAGTCTTTGCTCAAGGGTTAGGTTCTATACTTAGGCAAAATCTGAATTTCTCCCTTGTGTTCAACCTTTGGTGATCTTTTTAGTACTTTTCTGAAAACTTTTTGGGGGTACTTCCTTACTATTATTTGTAGGTTATTAAGTATATTACAACTTTTATATTTGGCCCAAACCATGATCATGATGTTTACATGATCTTTTGATCATGGCTTCAATTAGGGTTCTTATTGCCTATGGAGGTTTTGCTCTAGGGTTTTGGGAGAGCCCCACTTAGATGTGCATGACAAGCTAGGGCATGATATCCAAGGTAGTTTGCACTTGATTAGGACCTTGAATTCCAAGATTGAAGTACTTTGCCCATAAATCTTTATGTAACAATGGGTTAAAAGGGGTAACCCTGGGGTGGACACCCTGAGTAACACCTAGGGTGTTACAGCCCTCCCCCCTTAAAGGAATCTCGTCCCGAGATTTCAGGTAGAGTCCCTTGGAGGGATGCTTGAACGTGTGTTCGTGCTACTCTCCCCTTATACTCAAGTTTCACTTTCTTAACTGTTCTTCGAATGTCATCCTCTTTGCAACTTCAGAAGGAAGCCCTTCTTAAGTTAAATCCACAACTTAGACTATCCTTGTTATCTAAGTTTTTCTTATAATTGACTTCAAAGGGCAGGTGGGGGTGGGGTTTTGGGGTTACATACCGACTCCTTTGGGCAGAAAGTCGGGGAAGCGAGAGCGTAGAAAATCCTCCGTCTCCCATGTAGCTTCTTCTGCTGAATGATGACTCCACTGAATCTTATACATTTTGATTGATCTTGCCCGAGTTGATCTTTCCTTCTGATCCTATACCTTGACGGGGTACTCTTGGTAGGACAAGTCTGGTTCTATCTCAATGTCCGGTTCCGGTAGCACTTCAGTGGGTAGACGAACACATTTCCGCAGCTGAGATACATGGAACACACTGTGAACTGCTGACATACGGGGTGGCAATTCCAATTGGTAAGCTACGGGTCCACAACTTGCCTTGATCTTATAGGGTCCAATGTAACGAGGGGCTAACTTGCCCTTGATCCTGAATCTCTGGACACCCTTGGTTGGTGATATCTTAAGATAGACATGATCTCCCACCTCAAACTGTAGAGGCTTCCGCCTCTTGTCATGATAACTCTTTTGCCTGGCCTGAGCAGCTTCTAAGTTCTTCTTGATAATTCTAACCTTTGCCTCTGCTTCAAGCACCAAATCTGGTCCAAAAATTTCCCTCTCTCCTGTTTGAGACCAATTTAGTGGGGTCCTACACCTTCTCCCATATAATGCCTCAAAGGGTGCCATCTTCAGACTGGACTGATAGCTGTTATTGTAAGAAAACTCTGCCAAAGACAGACACTTGTCCCAATCCCTTCCATAATGTAGTGTGCATGCCCGCAACATGTCTTCCAAAATCTGATTTACCCTTTCTGTCTGGCCATCTGTTTGCGGGTGATATGCTGAACTCCGTATGACCTGGGTTCCAAGTGATTCTTGCAGTTTCTCCCAAAAGCGTGCCACAAACAGTGCTCCTCTGTCAGATATAATGGTCTTTGGTATACCATGCAATCTTACTATCTGATCAACATAAATTTCTGCGTACTTCTCTGTCTTGTGGGTGGTGTGTACTGGCAAGAAATGAGCAGTCTTGGTCAATCTGTCCACAATGACCCAAATAAAATCATGGTGCCTGGAGGTATTGGGTAATCCTACTATGAAGTCCATGCAAATGTCCTCCCATTTCCAAGATGGTATGGGAAGGGGTTGCAAAGGACCTGCTGCCTGCAAGTGACTGGCCTTGATTCTCTGGCAAGTGTCACACTCTGATACGTACTTGGCAGTTTCCCTCTTCATCCTGGTCCACATATACAAAGATCTGAGATCATGGTACATCTTGTTGCTACCAGGGTGTATGGAGAACTTGGAGAGGTGAGCTTCATCCAATATCTTCTTTCTGAGCTCAGGGTCCTTGGGAACAACCAATCGATCTCCAAACCATAAAATCCCCTTGCTGTCCTGACGGAAACACTTGTATTTCTCTGCCTTCTGCTTGATCATTTCTTTAATAACCTGGACTCCCTTGTCCCCGATCTGTGCCCTAACTATTTGCTCTTGCAATGTGGGCTCCACTGAAATATAACTCATTTCACCGGAAGGAACCACTTCTAGGTTCAGCTTGCACAACTCATCACACAAGGTGGTAATTCCCACATCCATGTTCAAACAATTGCACTGGGCCTTTCTGCTCAAGGCATCCGCCACCACATTGGCCTTGCCAGGATGGTAATGCATTTCCAAATCATAATCCTTGATTAATTCCAACCATCTCCTCTGCCTCATGTTCAGATCAGCCTGAGTGAAAATATATTTGAGGCTCTTATGATCAGTGTAGATGTTGCAGTGGGCTCCCATCAAATAGTGTCTCCATATCTTGAGGGCATGAACCACTGCTGCCAATTCCAGATCATGTGTAGGATAGTTCTGCTCATGGGGTCTGAGGGCTCTGGAAGCATAAGCAATAACTCGGTTATCTTGCATCAAGACACAACCCAATCCTGTACTAGAAGCATCACAATAAACTTCAAATGGCTTGGTATTATCTGGCTGAGCTAGCACTGGAGCTATTGTCAAATGCTGCCTCAAGGTATGAAAAGCATCTTCACACTTTTGGCTCCACTCAAATCTGACTCCCTTCTTCAACAATTCAGTCATTGGTTTGGCAATTCTGGAGAAATCCGGAATAAATCGTCGATAATACCCTGCCAATCCCAGAAAACTCCGAATCTGCCTCACTGTAGTCGGAGGTTTCCAATCCATCACCTCCTGTACCTTTTCAGGGTCAACCGATATCCCATCCTGAGAAATTGTGTGACCCAAGAATTTAATCTCCTTCAGCCAAAATTCACATTTAGACAACTTTGCATAAAGACGGTGATCGCGCAGTCACTGAAGTACGATGTGCAGATGCTCAGTGTGCTTGTCTTCATTCTTGGAATAGACCAGAATATCATCAATGAAAACGACCACGAACCTATCCAACTCTGGCATAAACACTGAGTTCATTAGGTACATAAAATAGGCCGGGGCATTGGTCAGCCCAAAAGACATCACCAAAAACTCATACAGTCCATATCTGGTAGAGAAAGCCGTCTTGGGAATATCGCTGGCACGGATCTTGATCTGATGGTATCCTGAGCGAAGGTCTATCTTGGAGAATACCTTGGCTCCCACCAACTGATCGAACAGAACATCAATGCGGGGTAATGGGTATTTGTTCTTGATAGTCACCGTATTGAGAGGGCGGTAGTCAACACACATCCTCAAGCTTTCATCCTTTTTCTTCACAAATAATACCGGACATCCCCATGGCGAAGTACTTGGGCGAATGAACCCCTTGTCCAACAATTCTTGCAATTGCTTTTTCAGCTCCGCCAATTCCGCGGGAGGCATCCTATAGGGTCTCTTGGAGATAGGAGCAGTCCCGGGTTGCAACTCAATTGCGAACTCAAGGTCTCTGTCAGGTGGCATCCCTGGCAATTCATCCGGAAACACATCCGGGTAGTCACAGACCACTGGGATCTGTGCTACTGGGGATTCTATCATAACAAAGGCACAAGAGCGGGTGCATCCCTGGTTAGGCAGATATAGTGTGGTTGCACCACAGGTTGGTGAGTGCACTTCGATGGCCCTAGCTGCAATGTCAATCACTGCCTGATGTTTGGTCAACCAATCAGTTCCCAATATAATATCTACACTATCCAGTCCCAAGATAAGAAGGTTGGTTTTAATTATCAAACTACCAAACTTCAGAGGCACATTCTTGTTGATTTGGTAAGTGGCAATTCTGCCTCCGGGTGTTGAAATGGTGATACCTCCGTTGGTGTGGTGAAAGGGCAATTGACACTTGGCACTAAATTTGGCACTAATAAAGCTATGTGATGCACCAGAATCAAAAAGAACAATAGCGGGATAATTTAAAACTGTAAAGATACCAGTCATGACGGGTGCTCCCTCTGGAATGTCAGCCATGGTAGTGAAGTTCAGCTTGCCCTGCCTCACTTGCACCTTCTGTCTCTTGCCTTGGTTCTGATTGACATTCTGCCCCTGCCTCTGCTGGTTTCTGGGGCAATTCTTGGCATAATGCCCCGTGCTACCACAAGTGAAGCACCTGTTGTCATTGGCCTGACGGTACTGCTGCTGCTGCGGGTTGCTTCTCTGAGCGGGAAATTGGGTGCGGTTGGGTGCCTGCTGCTGCTGCGGTGGTCTGATCACCCACCTCCCTTGCTGCTGCTGAGGTCCGTTGTTCTGTGTGTCAGACACAATCCTGAAGCGCTGTGGCTGAGCTGAGGGTCCTGCCACAGGGGTCTTCCTCTTCTTCTCTGCCTGTCGAGCTAAAATGCAGTCCTCCTGGGAGATAGCCATGTTGACCAACTCATTGTAACTGTTGGCCCTGACGGTGTTGAGACGATCACGGAGCTTGGTGCTGAGCCCCCGTCTGAACCTGTCTCGCTTCTTCTCATCCGTGTCTGCATGGTATCCAGCATACTGGCACAAATCATTAAAGGCCTGGGCATACTGCAACACTATCCTGTTGCCCTGAGTGAGTGCAAGAAACTCATTGAGCTTCCGGTCCATGATGCCAGCGGGGATATGGTGTCCCCTAAAAGCTGCCTTGAACTCCCTCCATTCCACCTCTCTACCTTCTGGCTGCATGGCAAGAAAATGGTCCCACCAAGTCCTTGCGGGTCCGCGAAGCTGCTGGGTGGCGAACCTGACCTTGGTGACCTCTGAGCAAGCTCCATGGAGTAGTGGAAATTTGGATTCCACCACCCTCAACCATACATCTGCATCAAGCGGGTCCTCCGCCCTGGTAAACAATGGGGGCTGAGTACTGAGGAACTCCTGGTAGGTGGCAGCGACGGGGTGACGCTGATGGTCTCCACCATAATGCTGAGGTGGTGGCTGACGCTTAGCTAGCTGTCTCAGGATCTCATTCTGCTGGGCCATGAGCTCCTGCAGAGTGGGAGGCAGTGGCGGTGGAGGAACGTGCTCATTCTGACCACGACGCGCTCTCCCAGCCATCTGAAAAATCACATGGTTGCTTAATAACACATCTCCAAGTTTAAGGTTTAAACACGGTAGGGGAGTTATAGCAATTTAATAGATCCCGACATAAACCAAAAGCATAAACTTTCCGTTCAAATTTAAACTGCCATTAATCATCCCTGAACCTCCAAAAGAGTTTAACACGGTTACAACAATGATCCAAAAGACTCAACTCTACCTAGCCTAGTACCCTAAGGGTGCAAAAGCTAAGCTAGCGGCGAGGAGTCCAACTATTTCCAACCTCTAGTATTATCCCTAGCATCTAGTGAGCGAACGAGGCAACGCTTGACTCGGGGGAAGGTGGTCTCCCTGAGCCAGCGGTGTCTACACTGGAAGCAGGCTCCTCCCCTCCCTCGATGTCAACGTCCTCGTCAGCCTCCTCATCATGGATCTCTTGGTGATGCATGTCTAGGTGCTCATTTGCTTCTGCTAGCTGCTGCTGAGTGTTGAGGAGCTGATCTTCGAGAACCTCGATGGTGTTCTCCCTGGTGCCCACTAGCTCCTCCAACTCATGAATCTCATCAGACAGCTGCTCCACTTGCAAATCTTTTTCCACCAGCTCCTGGGACAAGTCCACCACGAGCTCTTCCCTGTTATCCAGGGTGATCTTGGTTGCCTCTAGTAGTGCCATTCAATGAGACATGGCCTCCCCACGCATCACTTGCAGACGATACAGAGCGTTCATGCATCGTACCGACAAGTGAGTGGTGTGGCCTGGGTAGAGAGCCCAGATGTCCTTGGCATGCTCCACCCGATCCTTCCACATCGGGTCGTCCTCCTTTTCCGCAGGGAACAACCCAATGGGGTGGGTAGCCAGCTCCAAGGGATGGAATCCGCAGAAAGTAGTCAGTCCATGCAGAGCGATTGCCTCGATTGTGTCCTCCGCTCGGTACCCGAAAGACTCAGAGTCCAAGGAGCGCCAGCCTGGCTGCAGGGGATGAGGCTCCAAAGTCATCCTCACCCTACAGCGAGGCACCTGGTGCTTCTCGAACTGCTGCACCGCGTACTGAGGGGGTGTCAAGTATCCTGCCCCCTGAAGTACCTCCCACAAGATGCGGGGAAAACCCTCTCGTGCAAGTCCGTCAGTGTGGGTCAGTGCATTTCCGTCCTCGGAGGATCCGTGGGAAGTCATCTGTGCACGGTTAAGCGTAAGTAAAAGAAAAAGAATTACAAAAAGAACAAGGAAAATAAAACTCAGCCTGCCTCTAGCTAAAAAGAAAAAGGCATTGGGGTCCTAGTTGGCTGTTACCTCATTTTTAAGTCCTTTTACTTAGTTATCCATTTGCTTAATTAAGAATGCATGCATGCGCGTCCTGAACGACCTCTCCAGAAGATAAAAAGGACTAGGGAAGAACTCCCATCCTTTAAAAAGTGGCATGTAGGGCCTAGTCACTTAGCCACCTAGCTACCCTTCTATTATCCTAAGGCTTCACGTCCTAGGTCTATCCTGCTCGTCCTACGATCTATCCAACATTGTTTCTATCAAATTTTACTTTAGAAAAGGGATGGCATTTATGGTTTATTGATTCCTCTGTGGTGGTACAAGCTCCGATATCAGCTGTGGCGGAAGTGCCCGAATTATTCCAACTTAAGTGCCTAAGCCCTGCCTTAGAGGCTAGACCACACTTAAATGGGAATAACCCGTCAATCCCTCGGATCTAGTCCGACACGGCCACTGACAGGATCAAGTACCACAGTCTCACTCGATGGTGAGTCACAGAGCAAATACAATAAAGCATAAAACCATGCATGGAAGAGTGTTAAATTATTACATCATCATTGTCATCATCGGAGTTTTTGCAAAAGTGACCATCAATGTTCTGAAGTGCAGTGGAAATAAACTAACGGTAAATAAAACGAGAGATGGGGAAGCCTGTCCCATCACTCCTCATGCTCCTCCTCAGCCGAGGCAGGGTCCCACTCGACAGTCCAACCCGGTGGCAGGGTGGATGGCCAAGTCACTCCAGCAGCCATTTCCTCCAGAGAACCTGTAAAAATTATGCCACACGCAAGGCTGATTATATTAATACTCAGCTAGACTTACCCGGTGTGAGGAGTCTACTCCTCTACCTCTAGACATGCAGCTGTTTGGCTGTGGGGTTTGGTTGCCAAAAGCACTAGCTGAGTTTCTAAATCAAGATTTTAACTTTGTCAAAATTAAGTGTGACTCTCTTAAGGCTAAAAGTGTACTATCTACTCATACATAGTAGCAAGCATTTTTAGCAATCAACATCTTGTATCATCTCATCACAGTTCCACTTGTTACTCAATGCAGTACAATGGATCAAGCAGTCTCATTAGCTGCGAGAAGCAGACGATTCGAATCGAGTTTTATCCTTGCAAGGTAAACCTAAACACACGACATGTAGGGGCACTCCGTCCCCACCCATATCAACCGTCCCCATCGATTCCCCGTCAGCAGATCAGGGCTCACCGCCTTGGCGTACAATGCCTCACTGACCCCGACTGGCCGTCGTGCAGTGACCGCACTTGTACCCACCATAACCGGAATGGGAGACTACGTCTCAGGTCGCGTGAGGGGATATGTCCACTGCCAGGTTCACTCAGGTACTAGGCTTACCGATTTACCATATTTCTCGGTATGTGTTTAGTACGTTCAAACGCTTGACACAGGTATCCGCACGTTAATCCTTATTTCATTTTCCACCTCGTGGGCAACCAATCCCCATGGATTGTTGTCCACCAACTAGTATCATGACAGTGTGAAAGTGGGTACAATCAATTTCCTGATCTCGCGCGAGTGCTAGAAAAATCACTCGTCTTCTACCGAGATCCTATTAAATAAAGCAACTACTCGACCTGTCACACTAGTATTCATCTCAAAAGGATTCCTGAGATCATGCAGCTAGGGTTTCAAACAATTCCTACACCTAAGTGCACAATCAATCCTACAATCATTAAGTGAAGTAAAATAGCATAAATAACAGGTTATGCATAAACCGGGGCTTGCCTTCCAAAGCAGTGGCAGGCAGGTCCTCTGGTGCAGGCTCGGGTGCTGGGTCTGGGGCAACCTCCTGGGCAGCTCCTTGCTCCGGCACGAGGATGTACTCTCCGTCAGCAAGATTACAGTCTATCGAAATGCAATGAACATGTATGTCATGATTATGCAAGATTTAAGAACATTAAACTACAGAAATTAAGTCAAGAATTAACTTGGGGTTCCCTGGCTATGTGGGTCTTCGAGTGGTATATATATATACATAGACTTATTCCCTTTTAGGTTTAGGTTTTCTTTTAGGATAACATAGGGGATTTGCATTGTTTTATAGATTTCAGTGGACAAATTTACAAAGGTCTTAAGAGGACATTAATTTCCATTATCCATTTTCCTTTCTTTAATTTCCATTTAGGGTTTCTAGTGTAGGTTTGAACTACGACAGTATTTTAAAAATTTTCAAAAATTCTATAAAAATTACAGTGGGTTGTCACTTGCTATTCTAGCTGGTTTTAAGAATTTGAGGCTCAAAGTACAAAAGCTAGGCTTTAAACAAAAATAACAATAGTTAGGCAAAATGGGCCACTTTACACTACACCTCTTAGTTAGGGGTAGGTTCTGTCCTAAAGGTTATTTTTGTTGGCCTCTAATAGTGATACTAAGCTCTGGTACCAAAAATGGCAGAGAGCAACATGATGGTTAATTAATGATGGATTTCTAAAGTTTGGTGCAAAAGGGTGCTTAGAACTAACTTGTCATTTGAAAAATATCAAACAACAGATTTCAGATTTTTCTTAAGTTTTTATTATCAAAACATTAGTTATCCTAAGGTTTGGGGAGGTTTCACCTTAGGGTTATTTTTGTAGGGTTTTTCTAAGTTATCCTTATTTTATTAATTTAAAAGGTATCTTTCTTATTTTACACTACAAAAGGGTATGATATATTTTTCCAGTGAACTACATTGACTAAATATCTCAACAAAAATAGGGGTGCCCTCTGGTTCATTATTTATGTCACTTTTTCTATTTTTCTTAACCTTAAGCATATTATGGAATAAGGGGTAAAAACTAACTTAATGTAATGGACAGAGGGGTTTAACATTTTTAACTAGGTCAGTAGGTAGATATAAACTTCTCTAAATTTTTCCAACCCTAGTTAAATAGTACAACCATTTTTCTTGCTATTATTAAGCTTTTGGTCAAAACTAAAATTAAATCAGAACCTTATATTTTTCTCTAGTACTTATGGGGTTTTATATTTTTCTTAGATAGGTTACATTATTTAGAGTCTGGCAAAATTAGTTTGACCAAATTTGGATAAACCAAACAGAAGTTATGGGTTTTTAAAGTTTCTGTTTGAATTTAAATCAGGTTTTAATAAAGTTTTTCTGAAAAAGCAGTTTGCGCCGAGGTCCCTGGGTTTAAACCGAATCAAACCTCGCAGATCTACCCTCGCGCCACTATTCCCCTGAGTCTCTGACATTTCACTTAACCCCCTGGCTTTCTCTCCCTCTCACCCGCAGTCCTTCCCCCAACCGAAACAGTAGCCGCGGGAGAGAAAAGGATGGCGCGGCTTACCGGCGGCGAGGGAGGTCCGGCGAGGTGGTCAGTGACGTTCGGGAGGTCACGTCGATGTGCGGGTCGTCGCCGGAGGTGGTCGGAGTTACCCTGGCCACGAACACAGGCGGCGGGGATCGTCGGCGGTGCCTGCTCCGGCCAAACCACGGCGGTATAGTTCAATTAGGGTGCACGAGGAGCTTCACGGGGTGACACAGAGGCCATGCGCGCATCGAATTGGAAAACGGTGCAGGGGCTTACCCGGTCCACGTGCGCCGGCGGGTTCTTGAACTCCGGTGAGCACGATTTGGCTACTCCGGTGACGCGGGTCCTCGGGTCAAGCTTGAGCAAGTCTCACGGCCTCACCAGGAAGCTATCTGGGGGCTTGGATCGAACGGAGGAGGACGGGAGAGGGGTTGGCCACGGTGGTTGCTCTTGGGCGGCACTGGCGGGTCGCGAGGAGGTCGCCGGAGGCAATGGCTGGCTCGGGCAAGTCAGGCGAGGTACGGAGGAGGCAATGGGGAAGGCAGCCGAGCACTGGGGCGGGTTTTATAGCCGTGGCGCGGGCGTGGTCACGGGCGGCCGCGGGCGCGCGGGGGTTCGCGCACGGGCGTGCTCTGAGCGCGCCCCCGGATGCCAGCTCACGTCGAACACGTGGAAGGTTGCTTCTGCCAAGGTTCAACGGCCGATTTGAGCGCCATAGCGTTCGTATCTTGGCAAAGTCACTGTGTACGGTCACTTCTCTGCTCCAAATCCTATCCTTTTGCTGTGAGTTCCAAGTCGAGATATGGTCAGGGCAGGGAGATAGAGAGGGAAGAAGTTTGCTGTGTCAGCTGGGTCCAAACCGAGACAAAAGGGGTGTCAAGTCGTGTCTAGCGCCCTAGGGTAGGTGTCATCTCTTGCCAGGGTGTTCTAGGGTTAATTTGGCGCCATTTTGTCAATTGGGTCGACAGGTTTTAAAAAGGGGATCAAGGTGAACATGTGGAGTCTTTGCTCAAGGGTTAGGTTCTATACTTAGGCAAAATCTGAATTTCTCCCTTGTGTTCAACCTTTGGTGATCTTTTTAGTACTTTTCTGAAAACTTTTTGGGGGTACTTCCTTACTATTATTTGTAGGTTATTAAGTATATTACAACTTTTATATTTGGCCCAAACCATGATCATGATGTTTACATGATCTTTTGATCATGGCTTCAATTAGGGTTCTTATTGCCTATGGAGGTTTTGCTCTAGGGTTTTGGGAGAGCCCCACTTAGATGTGCATGACAAGCTAGGGCATGATATCCAAGGTAGTTTGCACTTGATTAGGACCTTGAATTCCAAGATTGAAGTACTTTGCCCATAAATCTTTATGTAACAATGGGTTAAAAGGGGTAACCCTGGGGTGGACACCCTGAGTAACACCTAGGGTATTACAAAGCTCGTCAGAAAAGTTATGCAGACAAGCGACGACAACCCTTATACTTTCTTGTGGGAGATTATGTTTACTTGAAAGTTTCACCAATGAAGGGCGTGTTGCGCTTCGGGATTAAAGGGAAGCTTGCACCCCGGTATATTGGTCATTTTCCTATCCTTGAAAGATATGGACCAGTAGCATACCGACTTCAGTTACCCGAAACCTTGTCTGCTGTACATAATGTGTTCCACATGTCTCAATTGAAGAAATGTCTTCGAGTTCTAGATCGAACCATCGAAGTGACATATGTTGTCCTAGAGCCGGACTTGACATATTCTGAACACCCTATTCAAGTCTTGGATCAAAAGGACAGGGTTACCCGAAGAAAAACTCTCAAATTTTATAAGATACAGTGGAACTAGCATTCCGAAGACGAGGCTACTTGGGAAACTCAAGACTTCTTAGACAAGAATTTCCCAGGCTTTTTAGCCTCTTGTAAATTGTAAAGTGTATAACATTGTTGTAATAAAGGAGTGAGCCCTCAACCACCCCTGCCCTGTACCAAAACTCAGGAAATAAAAATGAGAAGCATTTCCTTTTCCACTACTTACCCTAGGACTTTTAATCTCGGGACGAGATTCTTTTATGGGGGGAAGGATGTAACACCCCTGGTGTTACTGTCACTAAGACTTGAACATAACATCATAAGCATTGGCATTGCATATGTTTGACACACCTAGAGTGCATTCACTAGGCAAAAATTTCAAACAAGTTGTATTGATATGGCATTTTGCAAATAAGACCCTAGTGTAGGGTACTTAACCCCAAATAGGGACCTGAGGGGTAAAATAGGACCCAAATAGAGAAAACCACAAAGATTAAGTAAAATAATCATAAAATGTTATCAAATATGGACCTACATTGCATTTACACCCCTGAGATACCAAAAACCCTAAAAAGGACCCTAGAAAACCCTAAAACCAAACCCTAGGGGGTTAAGTGCAAAATTAGTCCACTTTTGGACTAAAGTGCAAAAACCATGTTAAATAAGTATCCTAAGTCATTTGGTTCACAAATATTTGGATTTGTAAGCTAAACCCTAGATTTTGGACCTATTTGCAAAAAGGACCCCATTTGGGTTCTATGCTAAGATTGAAATCAGTGTTATAAGCTCAACTTTGGAGCCTTATAACTTTCAAATTAGTGAGAATACACCTTAGGGCACCACATCAACTTTGTAGCTCTATGAAAGAAGAACAACTTTGCTTAAGAGTGTAAGCATAGTTATTGAGAAGAAATTAGAGATAAGTAAGCCCAAAGATGGGTTGTTGTTGGGGCGAAGGCGAAGACGCCACCCTTCGCTCGATGCCTTCGCCGTAATCGTTGGACCAATGGAGACAAGACAAAGGGCAGGCTCACCCTTCGTCCCATACGTCACCGGACGAAGACCTGTGACGAGGTCGTCCCATCTTGCGACCTCGTCCAGCATGGAGGCCCACGACCACACGGCCCATTGTAACAGGCCCTGCGTGGCCGCTGCGCATTACGGGCCTAATTTGTAAAGGCATCCCTGTAATTACGGTCTGTAATCCCACTTTATGGGAATATTCCGGGGATAACCTAGGTGTCTGAGGGCACATGCGTCCTTAACACAGGACGCTGGGCACTCAGATACCTATAAATACCCCCGCACAGTGCCCTTGAGAGGCTAGATTAACAGAGCTATTGCCATCACGTGCAGAAACCCTGTTAGCATCACCACATCTCCCCGTTGGATCATCTTGCGCCTGTGAGCAAGTTCCAACATTTGGCGCCCACTGTTCGTGCTACGAAAAAACCACCCGCGATGGCACCCAAGAAAGCTAGCTCGAAGGCTGACGAGGCTGTGAAGGCAGCACTGCTAGCCGCAAAAAAGGGCAAGGCCCTCGCACTCACCCACTCCACCCACCAAGAGGCTGCTGAAGACGACGTTTTCCGCACCTACGAAGACGACGCTCTCCGCACCTGCGGCCTTGAAGGACAACCGCAACCTCCCCTAGGCTTCGCCCCACCGGAGGGCGCGGACCTCACCGAGGACGGTGAAGTCCTCGGCGTTTCAGCGGAAGAACAGCTACAGCTGCGCGCCCTGCGCCTCAAGAACCGCAATCTCCAGAGGCAAAAAGAGATACTGGAGGCCAAGCGCCAGCGCGTGTCCGCACTGGCCAAGGTGCGGCAAATGATATGCGACGAAGAGCAGAAGGCCCAGGACCTCGAGCGGGAGATCGCGTTGATGCAGCGCGAAGGCCAACTCGGCCTGCAACATGGGCCACCCCTGCAACAGCACGCACAACCAGAAGACATACGCGAAGGCCACCTCGGCCTGTAGCATGGGCCACCCCTGCAACAGCGCGCACAAATGGAAGACCCGCACTTCGCCTTCCCACACGCCGCGCCATTTCAAGGGGTCAACTACCTCGACGAGCGAAGTCCCCTGGCGCCACATCTGCAAGTGACACCCTAGCCTGCCAACTTCCGGGCAGGGACCTATCCCAAGTACAACGGCAGCACGGACCCAGCACAGTACATCATGAGTTATCAGGTCGCCGTTGCATCTTCCGGAGGGGACGACGCCATAATGGCCAAGTCTTTCATCATCGCCCTCGAAGGCCCAGCTCTCACCTAGTTCACCAGGTTGCCCCCGCTGTCAATTGACTCCTGGAGAAGCCTCCAGGACAAATTCCTGCTCAACTTCCAAGGGTACCGCCTAGACACCGACGCCTTGGCCGAACTCTCACTCTGCAAACAGCTGGAAAAAGAGACTCTGCGGGAGTATTACCGCAAGTTTCTAACACTCAAGTCACAGCTGCCCTCAGTTGATGACCAGATTGCCATCCACTACGCCATCAGTGGCCTTCGCGCCGACGTCCTTTACAGCCACTGCATCAGGGACCCGCCCAAGAACCACCAGGAATTATATCAGCTATTTGAAAAATATGCCAAATCAGAAGAGCTCCACCAGCGCAAGGTCGAGTCTCAAAGGAAACCCAAAGATGCTCCACAGTCCAGCCGCACATGGACGAGGACTCCGCAGCCAGACTCCGGTCGAGACAGCCGCAATCAGCAGCAAGTGCACAACATCGCCAACCAGCACCCCGCAGCTGACGCCCCTCGCCGCCAGGAGTATCCCCCCCCAGGGCCGCGGAAACGGAACTCGCGGTAGGGGTCAGGGGCGTGCGCAGCCGCCGCGCCGATTCTACTGTCTTTTTCATGGAGAAGACTGCGCCCACCAAACCAAAGACTGCCCAGAAACGAAGGCCACCAAAGACAGGATGGCACGGGCGCAGCCGGCCGACAACCCCAGAGTTGTCGTGCACACTTATCAGCAACCCCCTCCACCATACATCCACGCCCCCGCCCCGCATCCACCGCACCACGCATACCAACACCACCAGGAAGTACAAATCGTACCTCCCCCCACCCCCACCTCCACACCAGCAACATCAGAACATCCCCCATCCCCACGCCCCAAAACAAGAAGACTTCGCCGATCAGCCGTATCGCGGAGTCATTCATATGATCACTGGGGGGTCCAGCACCGACTTTGACACAAAGCGGCAGAAGCGGGACCACTACCGCAGCATCAACCACGTCGCCATCACCGGCCCAGTCGTGCAGACAAAGTGGTCCCATGTACCGCTAACCTTCGACGCACGAGACGTCGACCTGCGCAGCACCCCTCACATCGACGCCATGGTTATCAACTGCAGCGTGGCAGGCTGGGACCTGCACAAAGTCCTAGTCGATAATGGCAGTCAAGCAGACATCATTTTCCTCCATGCCTTCGACCGCATGGGCACAAGCCACAGCCTGCTCAAGCCTTCGGACAACCCATTGTATGGTTTCGGCGGCAAGGGCACTTTTCCGGTCGGCAAAATAGAACTGCCTCTCTCCTTCGGTGTAGCACCCAATGCCCGAAGTGAGCAAATAACCTTTGATATCATCGATATGGTGTATCCGTACAATGCCATCATGGGTCGGGGCTCTATCAACAAGTTTGAGGCAGCCATTCACGGACTGTACCTGTGCATGAAGATACCAGGTCTGTTAGGCGCCATTGCGGTCTACGGCAATCAACAGACTGCGCGCAACATAGAGCTGGACTTCGTCCTCGGACAAAGAAATGTGCACTGCCTCACGGCCCAGCGCGAAGTCCCTGCGTCCGTCAGCCCAACCGACAAAGAGCACAAGGCATAGCTGCAGAGCAACGACGGGACCAAGACTATTCCCCTCGACCAGGCCACGCCCAAGCAGACAGTCACCATCAGCGAAGATCTCACTTTGCAGGAAGAGGAGAAACTCCTCTACTGCTTGTCCAAGAACAAAGACGTCTTCGCTTGGTCAGCCCTCGACCTGGTCGGGGTCAGCCGATCCATAATTGAGCATAGCTTGGGAATCGACCCTTCGGTGAGACCGAAAAAACAGCGGCTTCGCAAAATGTCTGACGAGAAGACAGAGGCCGCCAAGGCAGAGGTACACCGCCTCCTGGAAGCCAAATTTATCGAGCCAGTGGCTTACCCCACGTGGCTCTCCAACGTTGTGATGGTGTAGAAAAAGAGCGACAAGTGGCGAATGTCCATCGACTTCACCAGTCTCAACAAGGCCTGCCCAAAGGACAACTTCCCTTTGCCGCGGATCGACAAAATAGTCGATAGCACGGCCGGATGCGAAGTCATGTCACTCCTCGACTGCTTCTCCGGTTACCACCAAATATACATGAAGGAGGAAGACAAGGCTAGCACCAGTTTTATAACACCCTTCGGCACATATTGCTTCATCAGAATGCCGGAGGGACTCAAGAACGCCGGGTCCACCTTTTCCCGGCTTACCAAAACTGTGCTCGAGGGGCAAGTTGGCAGAAATATATTCACAAATGTGGACGACATCATCGTCGCCAGCAGGAGCAAGGAGGACCATCTCGCTGACCTCGCCGAGACATTCGCGAACATGCGAGACGCACAACTTCGCCTGAACCCGGAAAAGTGCGTCTTCGGTGTTTGCCAAGGGAAAATATTAGGCTACCTGGTATCACACCGCGGCATCGAGGCCAACCCAACCAAAATTTAGGCCACCATCAACATGACGCCCCCGCAGTCAGCAAGAGAGGTCCAGCGTCTGACAGGCAGATTGGCCGCCCTCAACAGATTCATCTCCAAATCCGTTGAGCGAAGTCTTCCCTTCCTCAAAACACTTCGCGGCGCAAAAGACTTCGCTTGGGGACCAGAGCAGGCGGCGGCCTTCGCCTCACTAAAACAATACCTGTTGGAGTTGGCGGTTCTTACAAGCCCCGACTCTTCGCTACCCCTGTTGCTTTACGTTGCGGCCTCGCCGCACGCGGTCAGCGCGGCACTAGTTCAGGAGCAGACAGTAGAGGGCGTGATCAGACAGTGCCCAGTTTATTACGTCTCCGAAGTGCTCACACCGTCAAAGTGTAACATGACGGAACTCGAAAAGATTGCATATGCTGTTGTCATGTCTTCGCGCAAACTGCGCCACTACTTTGAAGCATTCAAGGTCCGCGTCACCTCAGATAGGGGACTCGGCGAATTATTCAGAAACCCGGAGGCATCGGTACGGATCGCCAAATGGGTGGCCGAACTCTCCGGCTACCACATCACTTTTGAGCCCAGGACGGTGATCAAGTCACAAGTTCTAGCAGACTTCGTCGTCGACTGGACCGGGCCAATAACACAGCCGGACCCGTCTGCAGAGAAAGTTTGGACAAACCACTGTGATGGCGCTTGGTGCCATGCGGGGGCAGGCGCTGCTGCAGTCATCACCTCACCCGCCGAGGTCAAGCACAGATACGTGGCACGCTTAAGCTTCGCTCTGGAATCTGACAGATGCACAAACAACATAGCAGAATATGAAGCTGTCATCCTCGGCCTCCGCAAACTAAGAGCCCTCGGTGTCACCACCTGCATAGTCCGAACAGACTCCAAAGTAGTCGCCGCACAGGTCGAGAAAGATTATGCAGCAAAGGACCCCGCTCTTATGCAATACCTTGCGGCCATCCGATGTCTCGAGAGACAATTCAAGGGATTCACATTGCAGCATGTGGACCGGGCCAAGAATGAAGAAGCCGACGCATTGGCCAAGGCAGCCGCCAGGGGTGAAGCCCTACCCTCCGACATGTTCTACCACGTCATCGGCACGCCAGCCGTCCGCAGCCCTGAAGGGCTCCAAATAACCAACGACAGCGAGGGCCACCGCATAATCAACCTCATCATGACCGAAGACTGGCGGGCGCCAATAACCCTGTACCTGCAGGGGTACTATCACCCAATCGACAGCAATGAGGCCAAGCGCCTCCACCACCGAAGCCGGGACTTCGCACTGATCGAGGGCCAACTTTACAAGAAGGGGGTCAGTCAACCGATGCTTAAGTGTGTCACCGAGACCGAAGGTGTCCAAATCCTGTGCGAAGTCCACAAGGGGACCTGCGGCTCCCACGCGGGGCCTAGGGCCCTAGCGGCAAAGGTGATCCGCCAAGGTTTCTACTGGCCCGCCATTATTTGCGCCGCAAATTGGGTCGTCAGATCCTGTGAAGCCTGTCAGAAATTTTCCCCACGCTCGGGGCGCCCCTCGCAGTTCATGAAGCTGATCGCCCACACGTGTCCCCTTCAGCGCTGGGGCCTAGACATTGTCGGGCCCCTGCCCACGGCTCAGGGGAACCTCAAGTTCACCTTCGTCGCCGTTGAATACTTCACCAAATGGATCGAAGCGAGGGCAGTATCCACCATCACATCGAAGACAGCCCAGAAATTCTTCTGACAAAATATTGTTTGCCGCTTCGGAGTACCGTCCGAACTCACGGTCGACAACGGCATGCAGTTCGACAACCAAGATTTCAAAGACTTCTGCTTCTCCATCGGCACCAAGCTTGCCTTCGCCTCCGTGTACCACCCCCAGTCCAACGGAGTCGTGGAGCGCGCCAACGGCAAAATTTTCACAGCCGTCAAGAAAATGCTCCTCGACGACAAAAAAGGCAAGTGGCCCGACCTGTTACCCGAAGTGGTCTGGGCACTGAATACAACTGAGTGCAGGGCGACTGGGTTCACCCCCTTCCGCCTATTATACGGATCGGAGGCCATGACTCCGCAAGAAATAAAGCATGGGTCGCCTCGGACAGCCGCGTCGGCCGTCCCAGACGTAGACGAGCCGACTTCGAAGGACCTCATCGACGGAGACCGCGTCTTCGCCCTACAAGCTCTGGACAAATACCAAGCCCAGACAAAGGCATGGCGCGACCAGGCAGTCATCCCAAGGGAATTCAGCGAAGGGGACCTCGTACTCGTCCGGACAGCTCGAACAGAGTCCAGGGGCAAGCTGGAGCCCAAGTGGGAGGGCCCTTTCATTGTCAAGACGAAGGCCTCCCCCAGCGCATACAGGCTCGCAACGCCAAACGGCGAAGACTTGGAGCATTCCTGGAACATCGATAATCTCCGCAAATTTTTTGTTTGACTCATCAGGGCCAGCTCGCCCTTGTAATTCGCAAAGACAATTTTTATTCTGGCCCGCACTCTTTTCCTCCCGGGGGTGAGGTTTTTAACGAGGCAGAGTCATGTAATATACAAGTGCAAAATGCCCCGCAAAATCTACGTCGAAAAAAACACCGCGCCGACGGTCTTCGACATTCGACCAATACATAGTCACCGCGAGGCCCAGCATCAGCCACCCTCGCGTGCGACAACTCCGCGCAGAAGTCGCCTAAGGGTGCAGCCGGACTAGCACAACAAGTGCGAAAATCGAAGTCTTCCGCGAAGACTATCCGTGCAGAAGTCGCCTAAGGGTGCAGCCGGACTAGCACAACAAGTGCGAAAAATCGAAGTCTTCCGCGAAGACTATCCATGCAGAAGTCGCCTAAGGGTGCAGCCGGACTAGCACAACAAGTGCGAAAAATCGAAGTCCTCCGCGAAGACTATCCGTGCAGAAGTCGCCTAAGGGTGCAGCCGGACTAGCACAACAAGTGCGAAAAATCGAAGTCCTCCACGAAGACTATCCGTGCAGAAGTCGCCTAAGGGTGCAGCCGAACTAGCACAAGTGCGAAAAATCGAAGTCCTCCGCGAAGACTATCCGTGCAGAAGTCGCCTAAGGGTGCAGCCGGGCTAGCACAACAAGTGCGAAAAATCGAAGTCCTCCGCGAAGACTATCCGTGCAGAAGTCGCCTAAGGGTGCAGCCGGACTAGCACAAGTGCGAAAAATTGTAGTCTTCCGCGAAGACTATCCGTGCAGAAGTCGCCTAAGGGTGCAGCCGGGCTAGCACAACAAGTGCGAAAAATCGAAGTCCTCCGCGAAGACTATCCGTGCAACAGTCGCCTAAGGGTGCAGCCGGACGAAGCTTAACAAGTGCGAAAACGACTACACCAAACCGTCCGCGCAAAGACCGACTACATGCGCACCAGCGCAATATAACAAACACACCAGACCAAGCATGTAACGCCTTCGTGAGCATAGCCGAAGGCACATAACTTCATCATACAAGCTATTACATATGTACAAGCGAGGGCATCACACTTTACATCGGCTCAACCTTCGGAATAATTCCCATCTCCCTATAGTTAAACAGCATTATCCTCAGCTCCTCACCCGCAAAAAGACTTCGCAGCTCCCCCTAACCTGCACTCACAGCGGCCGGCAAGGACAGCAGTTCCTGCCTGCCAGCCCTACTCACACAAAGCCGACCACCGTCCACCTCACTCACTCTACGCTTCGCAACCGCCCTTCGCCGCCTACGCCCAGCACTCGAACCAGGCACAACTTCAGCATCCGCAGCATGCGGCGAAGCCTCCGCCGCTGCCACATCCAAGGCCGCAAAATAGTCCAAGTCCTCATCCGACGACTCTTCGGTCCACTCAACCGAGCTCCCAGAGTCACCAAAATCAGAAAACTTAGATGCAGACTCATCTGATTTATTCCCATCATCCACGGTCGAAGCCGCCAAAAAATTAGCAGTAGCGGTTGCATGCGCAGGCCCAAAATCTTGAACCTGCGCAGCAACCAAGGTTCAGCAACATATCCAAAATTCCCTAACTACCCACACCCACTAAGCCACCTGCGAAGACCCAGCCGTCGCGGGATCCTCCGCTGCCGGCTCCACCGCCATCTCCACAGGATCCTCAGCCCTCGGCGCGGCAGTTGGCGACGGGCCTCCGCCGGCCGCAGTGGTTGCGGGAGCATCGGGAACACCTTCGACGGTTTTCGGGGGCAGCTCCGGGGCGGTCTCGGACACAGCCACCATCGGGTTCGACTCCGAGTCAGGCTGCGCGCTGTTCAAAGCCCTGAAGTCGTCCACCCTCTCGCCACGCGCCGCCTGAGACACAGCACACAGATTCAGCAAACCCACATTTAACCCACATTCAACAAACACCAAACAAAAGCCAAACATTACTTGACCCCTCGCCGTCTCAGCCCGCTCCCTGACCACCTCCCGACCGTGGGGGCCCCACATCCGGTCGTAGAGGGCTCCCGCGGATTCCTTCACCACAGGGTCCTCAACCTTGTAAATATCGCGCTCGAAATCCTCATCAGCTTGGTCGAAGACCTCATAGTGCCGGCACCCTTCGCGAGATAGTGCGTTCATCGCCCCCTCTCAAGTGACCAGGGAGGCATAGGACATAAACCCCTCCACGATGGCAGGGAGCGCTAGCAACTCCTCCTATATCCACTCGAAGCAGCGAAGTCCGGGCTCTCAGTCCGGCACTTCGAAGTCAGCGGTCCGCGCGCCCAGCTCATGGTATGAATCCACAAGCTGTTTGCGTGTCCGCTCAGCCTCCGAGCGCGTCGAAGCCTCGACCCTCTCCACACGGGCCTGCAGAGTGTTGAGTCGCCCCTCCAACTCCTCGGCTCGCTGCCTGGCAAGACTGCCCTCCGCCTGCGCCAAATTGGCTTCCGCCTACGCAGACTGCGCCTTGGCGAGGGCCTCATTAGCCTCCTTCCTTTCCTCCGCCAGTTGGCGCCGGAGGTCAGTCCTCTCACCCTCCAGCGCGGCCACCTTATCCGCCAGCTTGCGGCACTTGCTGTCGGCGGCCGACTTTTCCCGGACGGCGTCAGCATGTTGCGTCCGAAGTCTCTCGACTTCGGCAGACACAACTGCCGTCAGGGCCCCCGACGCCGCGCGGTCAGCGAAGTCAATCGCCTACAAGACACACATAAGACCACAACCCCAGCAAAGCCGATAAAAAACCGAAGTCTAGCTCAACGTACCTGACTTAGTGCATCCTTCAGCTCCTTCAGCCGGCAGGACACAACACCCGCCTCGTCCCTGATGGCAGTGAGTGCCGGAATCTCACCACCGGCACTAAGAGCACTGCCCTTTGCCCTGGGCACCACGGCAGCCGCCGCGGTCGCCACGGCAGGCAGAACAACAACAAGTTTGCCTTCGTCCGACCCTGCGACATATCAACAGATTTAAAAAAAAAGAAAAAAAAACTCGAGCTAGCGACTTACCAACAAGATAATCTTCCACACTAATGTCGGTGGTGAAGTCGGCGACGCGCTTGCCCGGCGGCGGCAACTCTCGGGCCGCCTTTGCAGCCTCTGGCACCCTGCTGGACACAGGGGCGTCCTTCACAGACTTGGAACCACCGGTGGCAGCCTCCTTCGCAGCCTCCGGCGCCCTGCTGGATGAAGGGACGACCGACTTCGGCGCCAGCGGCGGCTGGCTTCCGCCGGGGGCAGCAGCTTTCGCAGTCCCCCGCGGCCTCTTCGGCCTGGCCTCATGAAGCCTAACGACCGCCTGGCGCTTCTGTGCAGCTCCCTGACGATCCTTGTCCATCACTGCCAACACAACAGCAGCAATATTCCGCCCGTAAGGAAACACTTTCCAGTCACTAACCATGCGAGATGTTAAAAAGTCTTCGCCGGCCGCGCGGGGAATAGGAACATTCTTAGGCCACCAACCCCCGGTAACCCTGAGCATCCGCGCTGAAGACTCCCGGAGCTCGGGCGAAGACATCCTTTCCCCCGGGGCCGCGCATGTCCTCATCAATTCCCTAGCAAAACAATCAGACACCCCCAGTCCTCCCATAGCAATACCTAGTTTCCTCTTCTTAGAGGATGGGGCGGCCGCCGGTGCGGGGTCGTCTCCAGTCTCTACCACCTTCTTCCCGCGATGATCCACATCGTCATGGCCGGGATAACCGCCATACGGCAGACGGTTCAACTCGAAAACCCTGTTCAAGCGGTCATTAGACCCGCGAATATCCCAGCTACGCTGGCCCTTTGTCCTCGGCACGTACCGACCGACGATCCGCACCGCCCCATCCTTCGCCTCACGCACAAAGGCGGCTGGATCGCGGCTATGCAAATCCAGCGCGAAGGCGGGACTTCGCACCAGCTTCCCACCATGGGAAGGCATCTGGCGAGGGCATACTTCGCCCAACGCCTAGCCATGCGCCAAAGGCCACACCCCGTACGCCACAAACTCCTCAACCAAATCGCGCCCGCTGCTCAGGCCGGCAGCGCACCGAAGGGCCCCTTTGTCCGCATCCTCCTCCGCCACTTCAAACGGCGGGTATGCTGAGTAATAATGCGAGCACATCTCGGCCACGGGGAGCCCCGGATGGTCTTCGACTGTGCCCTCCGCAACGTAGAACCAAAACTCATGCCAGTTGCCCCACTTATTGCGGGCGCAAGGAACCAACTCAACTACCTCCATCGAGGTCTTGCCGGTCTTCGGCGTAAATGTACAGGACCCAAACTGGGCAACCTCATTTCCGATCATCCTTTTCTGCCAATGCAGGCAATAGTACTTCGTGAAGACTTCGACTGATGGCTGTCCGCCGTACGAAGTCGTCGCCCAGACATACTTCGACAGAGCCACCACGGCATTCGGAGTCAGCTGATGAATCTGGACGTTAAATCTGCGCATGACTTCTCCCACAAATCTATGCGCAGGCAGGCAAAGACCAGCGGCAAAGAACGCCTCGAACACAACCAACTCGCCTTCCGGCTCGGGGACCTCCTCCGTCCCCGGGACACGAGCGACTCCGCCGCCAAAGTAACCAAGCCGCTGCATATCTTGCACGCGGACCGAGGACAACAGCGACACACCGAAATCCACTGTATCGCCGGCGCGCAACTCCTCCGCCGCCATAGTGCTCAGCGTCTCCTCAGACGACGCGTCGGCCGGCGGCGTAGCGGCAGCAGAGGAAGAAGTGGTCGGCATCGCTACGTACCGTCGGCGGCGGCGGGCGGTCTGCTTCACTCGGGCCAGATCTCCAGCGAACAAGAGCAAGGAGGGCAGACGAGCAGCAAGAAGGTGGAAAAGGCGGCTAGGGTTTTCACGGAGCGCGGAAAGATAAAGTTCAAA
Organism: Zea luxurians; assembly: GCA_029449295.1. Lineage (NCBI taxonomy): Eukaryota > Viridiplantae > Streptophyta > Magnoliopsida > Poales > Poaceae > Zea > Zea luxurians. Next base: position 3,963,049 of record JAOPSE010000045.1, on the reverse strand, counting down.
ACGCGCCGCCCCCCGCCCCCTTTTATACACAGGGCGCGGCGCTTCGGGAAACCCGCAGTCGAATAGTGCGGTGTCAATCAACGGTCATGTCAAAAACCCCCGCAGAACCACTTCGAGCGAGGGCAGCGTCTCCGCCATCTAGCGACGTCTTCGGCACCAGATGACTTAGTTGAACTGGTCCCTCGGAGGGCAAATGTTGGGGCGAAGGCGAAGACGCCACCCTTCGCTCATGCCTTCGTCGTAATCGTTGGACCAACGGAGACAAGACAACGAGCAGGCTCACCCTTCGTCCCATACGTCACCGGACAAAGACCTGTGACGAGGTCGTCCCATCTTGCGACCTCGTCCAGCATGGAGGCCCACGACCACACGGCCCATTGTAACAGGCCCTGCGTGGCCGCTGCGCATTACGGGCCTAATTTGTAAAGGCATCCCTGTAATTACGGTCTGTAACCCTGCTTTATGGGAATATTCCGGGGATAACCTAGGTGTCTGAGGGCACATGCATCCTTAACACAGGACGCTGGGCACTCATATACCTATAAATACCCCCGCACAGTGCCCTTGAGAGGCTAGATTAATAGAGCTATTGCCATCACGTGCAAAAACCCTGTTAGCATCACCACATCTCCCCGTTGGATCATCTTGCGCCTGTGAGCAAGTTCCAATAGTTGTCAGACTAAAACAATCTGAAGATTATATGATCAGTGGCATTGGATCACCTTTGGAGACAGATTGTGGCTAATCCACTAAGAATTTGTCTTGGAATACTTACAGCAAAGATGAAGATGGTATATTGGACTACAATTTTGCTGCAGAGCCTCGGGTAAGTTGCCAAGTAAAATTCGGAGGAAATCTAGCCTCAAATCGCTCTGTCAGTTCATCTGAATGGAACTTGCCATGGTACAGTGCATCGGGGGGGATAAGAATCAGCCCCTCGCCGGCGATAAGGATGCCACCGCAGCTCGGGATAGGTCGTCGGTGGCCGCAGTGAAGGTCCTCGGCGACATGGCAGAAAGTTATTGAGGTGGCAAGCCCCGGTTAATTGGCGGCCACCGTGCCATCACCGGAATCCGCCGCGCGGTAAGCTCGCCTGCGCAAACTGAAATCCGTGATCCTCATCCAATTTCGGTTGATGGCCTATAAATTGCGCCCGGGTTCTGCTTCTTTGCCACATCCCGCACCTCAGTGCTTAAGCAATTGGCTCAATTTCACTAGAGAACTTGCGCAGTCCACAGATTCTCCCCTCCCTTGTTCTTAGCTCCGCCGAGAAGAACCCCTCCGTGGCCAGCGCTCCTCGGGTCTGTATCTATCAAATTACTTCATGTTCTAGTTTGTCTTTGATCTCCTATTGCTCTCAATACCGACCAATTGAAGTCTGATCAAAGCCCTTCACCGGAACGCGCACCTGCTCTATAAAACGCCGCCGTGACACCCTCTCCGTCGCCCCGCGTTTCTATTCGTGCCCAGTCCAAGTTGTAGTATGTGCGTCACCTCTGGTAGGCCTGTGAAGCTTTTCCAAGCTTCAATTTGGTCATTCACGCCGTTGGTTGGTCAGAACGCTTTCATCCATATGACCATCCGCCCTGTCACCGTGGACCGGTTGATTCATAGTCCCAATGATGAAATTGATTGAGTGGAAGTGTTTAGTAGGGGTTTAATTGTGTCTCTGTCGCACGGGAGCTCCAGCCGTGGCGTCATCCGGCCGGAATAGGTTCGTCGGAGATTGGTCGAGCACTATTTATCGTCGGGGATCCCATCCTGCGAAGGAATAGAACCTCAAGGGCTTTTCTGTAAACTGTAAGTGACTCCCCGAAATAGTGCGCGGGTTTCTTCTGTGGTTATTCAAGGCGCCAGGGTCTTCGGTGCAAAGTTGCACGCGAGCGCGTGCACGCGGGCGTGGATTCACGTGTGGTTGGGCCGGTTCGGGCCAGAACCAGCCCAACACTGTTCAAACTTTCCCCTTTTCTTTTTCTATCCAACTTTAGAAATATGTAGAAAATTATAGAAAAATGGTAAAAATATTAAACCAATTTTCCTAGATTCCTTATTTTCCATAGTATTTAATAAAAATAGTTTTATGATTTTCAGGACAAATAGGGAATTTTGGGTCATTTAAAGTTGCCTAAAATATAGCTTTTGAATTTTTAGAAAATCAATAATAATTCCAAAAATGCCCAAACTTTTTATGTGAACTCACAATAACATTTTGAAGCCTTGGGTAGATTTTTGTATGATTTGGACTTCGTTTGACAATTAGAACCCGAAACCCCACCCCCTGCTCTTTGAACTTCACTGTTAACTCCGGAAACCCTAGTTTCTCGGGGAACCGTGAAGGAAAATTGTATTCAAGACCCTAGATAATAAACTCTTATTATTCTTGGACTCTCATGAGCATTACATGGCATTCATTCTTATATATATAAATGGTTATATTTAGAAAATGATGAAGAAGTTGAGGAAGAAGAAGAGAAGATTTCACCACCACCTCAGGAACCTCAGGCAAACAACTGTTTCTACCTTGACATCTATAGAACTAAGCCTGAATCACCTGTAAACCAAGGCAAGCCCCGGTGCATTTGCCACCTCCTTGACTCTTTTAAAATCTTTCTCACTTGCTTGATGCATTAGGTGATAGGAGTTGATTGATAAAATAGTTCCTACATTACCTTCCTTGAATTTGATTACCTTCCTTTGGATCCCTGTTTTATAAAAAGTTTTTACTATGCTTAGTCTTGCTTTAGCAAAGAAAAGATTTTGTTTTTATAAAAAATGATGTGGCAAAGTGGGAGGGATGTTTTTGAAAACAAAATTTGATGGTGGATCCATCATGGCCATGATGGGTTCAACATCGGAAAAGATGTACCTCTGCCAGGTACCAAACTTTGGGTTGAAATGATTAAGCTGAGACTGAGCAGGTGACTTGCACGAGAAGAGAGTCTCAGTGTAGTGTCTCCGTCTGAGTCGATTAAGGACCGTCTCGATGTAGGTTTGCTGACCGAGGACCCTTTAACTGGTCACATGCCTCGTCATGGGTAAGCTTTGCCTCGGGCAGACTAAGGCCAGAATAAGATACCACGCAACGGGAGTGGAGAGATGGCGAGAGTAGCGTGTACCCTCCGTGGCAAGAGGCTGGACGGTGGTGTATCTGTGCTCTCGGTTGGCGTGAACCTGATCTAGTCTTAAGAACCCTGGTGGCGGGTTGACATATGCAAGGGTTAAGTGCTACATATGTCGTGTGATCGGAGATCCTCAGCTGAGTATAATCGATTCGGATCACCGTACCTTCGCGGTTATGAAGACTTGGTCATTGACTTACACGTAGAACTCCAGTAAAGATTAAGGGTGCTAAGAAATTGGCTAATGCAGGTCAAGTGATTGAACTAGGATAGAAAGAACTCTAGAGACAGGTAATCTTACCTAACCTGACAAGTAAAATTTGGATTTTTAAGGAATCACTTTAGTAAGCATTTCTGCAAACAGAGTCTTTGATTATTGAGAAACCTTACCTTAACTCCCTGATGACCAGCTTGCCCTTGAGAGTCTTTTCTTTAGTCGGGTAAGTCTTGCTGAGTAATTCCATACTCAGGGTTTTATTCCCTATTGTTTTTAGGTGAAGAGCAACAAACTTTTGTTGTTTCTGTTCCAAGGTGGTCTCAAAAGAAGAAAACCAAGAATAGAGCGGCGGGAGGAAGGGTTCCTCCATAAAAACTTTTGTTGATACTTATTGGGAGGGGTTTTTGCCTCCCTTGGTGTGTAATAATATTACTCTGCACTCATAAGTTATATCCTGGTCTGTAATATATAACTTCGACTTACTTTTAAATAAATGTAAGTTTATGTAATCGCTTTCGCATTTCGTATCTCCGATGATCTGTAATGTCTGCGTGACGGGTGAAACGCTCTTGGGAAAGGTAAGAAAAGCAGATACCAAACTTGTCAAGTGATTCAGGGGCATCTATAGGGTTGTCTGAGGTCCGTTGGACAAGGACAACTGTAGGTGGGCCTAATGACTTGGGAGGTTTCGTCGCACAACTGAAGTGGGAAGGTCCTTTTCTGGTTGTATCTTCGTCAAGACCCGGTTCTTACAGATTGAAGGATATGGACGGCAACGACATACCCGGATCTTGGAATGCAGATGATCTTTGACGGTACTATGTGTAATTTGATGTAATATTTTTTCATTTTCTCTATGGGACCCTTTTCCTTTCAGGAGGGGAGAAAGGTTTTCAATGGGGCGATAGCTTGTAATTTTTTATTCTTATTTAGCCCTACATAATACAAGGGCCAAAATTCCCCAAAGATGTAATATGTAAAATCAGAGCTTGCACCATCGAGTGCGAAAAAGAAAAAAAACAGGGAGAAGCTCAAAAGACGTCCCCAAGGGGATGCAGAGCATGATGAAGCTACAAAAAGTCGTTCCTAAGGGAGCGCAGTGTAAGTTTCGAAGCTCAAAAGTCGTCCCTAAGGGGATGCAGAGCATGATGAAGCTATAAAAAGTCATTCCTAAGGGAGTGCAGAGTAAGTTTTCTACTCAAAAGTCGTTCCTATGGGAGTGCAGAGCCAAATACCACCAAAATAGAAGGTGAAGAAGCTTCAAAGTCGTTCCTAAGGGGATGCAGAGCTTAAATTCCACCGAAATATAAGGTAAAGAAGCTCCAAAGTCGTTCCTAAGGGGATGTAGAGCTTTAAAGACTCAAAAGTCGTTCCTAAGGGGATGCAGAGTCTAGGTGCGGCTTCGTGTGTGTGTGTTTGGAACATTCATTTGCACATTACATTACATCATTCATTGCATTCGTATGGACATTCATTTAGACATTCATAGGTTCATCATCATTATAACATGAAGCACGATCTGAAATACTCCATCTTCGATGACAATGCTTCGATGAACACGAAGAAGCTCCATTTTAAACATACACATTTTTTGCAAGGACATGCTTTGTTGTGTACAAAAAGAAGGGAAGGTGTTTTTCGCCTTCGGCTCAAAAGATAAAAGTTTCGTCCACAGCAAAGCAACTGATACATGGATGGAAAGGTAAAAATATATTACAAGATATGGACAAGTGCACAAAGTACTGTTCGATTCTCGATTACAATTTTCTTTTACAAAGATAATACAAATGCTTCTAAGCTCTATACATGCAGGCCTAAAGAGTAGCTTCAGCAGCCTTTGGAATGTGCTTTGGATTATCAATCTCCGGCACCACCATCCTGCAGACAAAACAAGTGGTATAAGGTAAAAAGTAATTACAAGAGCTAAGGCAAGCAACAGGTATAAGGTTCATACCGGCTTAAGCAAGCTTCGGGCTTCGTCACCAGCCAACTCTCGCCCACCCTTAGCCTAGATTTGAGTTAAAAATCTGTTTCCAATGCTCTGGGCTTCGCTAAGGATATCAACCAAGTCCGTCGGAGACAGATTGAAGGTTGGTTTATTTATAGTTTTTCCGTGTGTACAACCAGCCTTCATAAATGCTACAGCTGTGCCGCGAGAAGCTAGCAAGGCATAGAAGTCACCATGCCTGGCTATCACTTCATCAAGTGCCTCAACTTTGTTTTCAATATGTTTGAAGGTGTTTGGTATGTCTTCAGCCAAAGGGGTTAACTCTTCAGAGCTAGGTCCAACCAAGCTGAAGACCATTTTCAATCACTGTACGCAGCGGTTGCCAAAGTTCAAACATATGTTCCGAAGCTCTTTCAAAGATTGCCGCAGCTTTGTATTTTTGTCAGCTTCGGCTTCGTATTTTGTTTGCAAATCTTTTTTCTCTTGTTCGAAGCTCTCTGATTTTTGGACAAGTTCCTTGCTTAATTTAGCATACTTGGCTTGAATTTCTGCAAGTGAACCCTCCATTGCCTGAAGCAGGAAGTCTTTCTTCTCTAGAGAAGCTTCGTAGTCTTTAATCTTGTTTTCCAAGCCCTTGATTATGATTTCATTTTTCTTGTCTTTGAGGTCTTGTTGCATCCTCAGTGCCTTACTCAACAGCATACTCTGTAGAAATAAGCCTTCATCAGAAAACTTTGCTTCATCACAAAATTAAAAGAAACTTAGCAAAAGGAATTTTACCTTGAAGTTGGAGTAGAACAAACTGCCGACGATATGTTGTCGTCGGTAGCCACTGATATCAGCTTCAAGCTTCGGAAAACCGACACTCTTCGATAGAGTGTCGATTATCTTTGCCCCGCACGGTCTCGAATACACCCTAAGGCCCCTTCGTCGATTCCACCAAAGAGCATAGCTCTTGGCTAGTAGCCACAGGATAAACCATATTCCTGTAGCTCCTTCTTTTTAGCCTCGGATAATTCTTGACCGACCAGGTTCTAAAGGTCGAAGTCCATTTCCTCCGAAGCGGTGTCGGCAATCTTTTTCCCTTTGTCATGCACTGTGGCCATGGCCTTCTCTGTAGCCACAGCTGTTTCTTCCGCAGCCATATTCAATAGCATTTTATCAAATCCAGATAATGTGCACTCAAGGTTGGCAGCTTCGGCAGAGGTTTTAGCTTCGGCAACGGCCTCGGCGCTTGCAACGGGTGTTATTTTGGATGCCGAGGCCGAAGGTGGCGTCCGTTCAATGGCTTGCATAACAATAACAATCCTTCATTTTTTCTGTACATCCGCCTTCTTCGTTGTAGCCGAAGGCTCGTCCTTTTTCTGTAAAAGTTTCATCAGTTCTGGCCCCAGAGGACTTAGCAGCTTGACGGGTAAAGATTCAGTCATTACCTTTAAAATTTCTGTTATTTCAACAGGAGGAGGCGTCGAAGGAGTCTCCTCTACTGCCTCGGTTATCTTCGGCTCTGGACTTTCAGCCTTCCTCTTCTTCGCAGTAGCAGCTTTTGGCTTAGGAGTGGTTTTTCTTTTCTTTGAAGCCTTCTCATCCTCCTTCACCATTCTAGCAGCTTGCCTGCTCAGAATACTGACAACTCTCTTTCTTTTTACACCTTCGGCACCCTTATCAAGTCTTTCATAATCAGGGTATTCAAATTTCAGGGCATCCATCACCCGATTTAACCTTGGTTTTAGCCAGGTGCCGAAGGCTGCTGTCATCAATTGATCTTCTTTCTTGGTATAATTCCCAAGTATTTCATTACACATTGTTTCGATCATGTCCAGCCATTCTTGGCAAGGTTCTTTAAACTGTTTTTCAAACTTGAAATGATAAGCTAGTCGAACAAGTTCATGCTTCTTCTTCTTTTTTTTCATCTTCGGCGTTCCCCAGCCGCTTGATGTTGGATATGTCTAGTTAGCTAGATATTCTTGCACCAGGTCCCTGGTACCGATTTGCTCAGCTACCACTATGAACTCCACTTCAGCCAGCTGACACGGTGAGCCCAGCTGCATGTTGCATAAAGGCCTGGTCATTTTGAAGTTCAAAGACAGCGGACTCATGACCATCGTCATCAGTTTCCCTCTCGTTTTCTCATCAGCTTTCATGTAAAACCATTCATTTTTCCAGCCAGTGGGCCACTTTGTACGGTAGATGAGGACTGGCGCCTTCGTATCCTTGCGATATGCAAAATTATAACATCCAAAATTTTCGTGAAGGCCATCTGCTCTGGCCTTCGTCTGGTAGTGCAGCTCGTGCACTCGGCAGAAGGCTTCAGCATCTGGGCTCATCCCTTGACTTCGGAGGGCCCAGATGAAGACGCTAAGCCTAACGATAGCGTTAGGAGTCAGCTGATGAAGATATATTTCAAAATTCTTTAGCACTTCCCCTATCATCTCGTTCAGAGGAAATCACAGTCCTGCTCTGAAGAAGCTCTTAAAAACCACTACTTCATCATTCTTCGGTGCCGGGGTAGTTTCTTCTCCATCAAATCGGACAAGTTTGCTTTAAGCTTCCCCAAAATAACCCAGTTTCATCATCATGGGCATGTCGTCTTCAGACACAGTAGATTTCTCAAAATCTAAATGACTGGGCTTTGTTGGGATCAAAATGTTGTAATCCCCACTTTCATCAACATTTTCTTCAACAACATTTTGTTCAGCTTCGGAACCAGGAATACCTTCGTTAATAGCTCCCTCTATCACAACTAGACCTGATCGTTCCATAACTTCTAAAATTGTTGCTGTATCAGTAGACTCAGTCTCTTCTTCCTCACGAGACACCCTTGCAGTTGATCGCACTCTGGCCATTTGGTTGATTTTTACAATCTGACGAAGCTAACACGTCTGACGAAGTTTACTTTAAATGATGAAGTGCTCGCTTGAGAGCTATTGGGGACTTGTTCTCAAATGCTACGAATTAAGAACAAGGCAACAAAAAAATAGGTTAACGGTTAATGTCCTTCATCCTTCAAAGCATTATTTCCCTAAGGATATAATGATCTTCGGACGAAGGTTATGAAAGACATACCTTCATAATCACAGCATATATCAATGAAAGACGAAACATATGAAACATGGTAAACAACATGGATAATCATATGACATCATAATATATCTTTTATTATATAATCATGAATGAACAAGAATAACATAGGATTACATTTGTACCTTCGGCTTGATAGAAGATAAAAGTACAAGCGTGACGCACAAGCGAGTACAAGTCAGCGTGAACAGTACGGGGGTATTGTTCATCTATTTATAGGCACAGGGCGCAGCCTGTGTAAATTTACATTCATGCCCTTCATATTTACTATTGACTTATGGACAACCCAATGGGGACTAGATAGCCTTTTCCTCTTTAAGTTGGTTCCTTTTTCTGCCATTGCGCCGAAGCTCCCTTGCGCGTAGCTTCGGAGCAACATTAGTCTTCGTCTTGACCACGCTTTTCACATCGTATATGGTTTTAACCCGAGTCCAAAGGTACCTATTCACGTGTTACACTTGGAAAACATTGTTAAATCATGTTTTTGAGGACCTTCGGAAGACAAAGGCCCCCCAACAGTAGCCCCTCGTAGTATTAATTTGTTAAGATAATGAATTCAGACTGCGACATGGATGAAGGCCTTAAGTCGAAGGTCCGAAAAAACACCTTCCCTTTGCTAGAATAGCAACAATCAATGACAGACGGGGCCCTTCAATTTGCAGCGCACTGGGTGTATAAATAGGAACTCACACCAGCTGCATTTGATACACTGTTTCTGCCATTTGCATTATTTTATCAATCTTTTAGCTCTTGCTCACTAGCGCTTGCTAGATTTTCAAGCTCTCTGAGCTTCGGTTTTAGAAAAAACGCATTTTCACCATGTCTGGAGAAAAAATGTCCTAGGAAAAGAAGGTTGTTGTAGAGACGAAGCTGACTGAAGAGGCGAAGCTGCTTGAGGAGACGAAGGTTGTAGATCCTTATGTTGCTGGATTTGTTGAGTCAATGGCAAAAACAAACACAGAGAAAATTACTAAAGAGATACTGGAAGGTTTATCTGAAGATACTGGTGACAGCGATAGCTATGATGTGGAAAGTGGGGATGAAGATTCTAAGGATAGGCCCTGGCGGCCAAGTCATTCAATCTTTGAAAATCGACCATCAAACAGAGTCATCTTGAGAACATGAGAGGAAGGTACTTTCGGGACATGTCTATTGTGAGGGCTGGTGGAGACAACAACGTCCCTGCCCCTGAGGAAAACGAAGTTGTAATTTACCGAAGCTTCTTCAAGGCTGGGCTTCGGTTCCCTTTGAGCAAGTTTGTAGTTGAAGTGTTGAAAATCTACCAGATCTTCCTCCATCAGATTACCCCCGAAGCTATAATAAGGATGGGGATTTTTGTCTGGGCAGTAAGGAGTCAAGGGCTAGAGCCGAACGCGAAGTGCTTCTGCAGTATGCACGAACTTCTATATGAGACAAAGGCCATGGGTAAAGAACAGTACCACAACAACTTCGGTTGTTATGGATTTATCGCTCGCCCCAACGCAAGCTACCTGATGCCAACGTTTCAGAAGAGATGGCCCGGAGCTTGGATGGAAGAATGGTTTTATGTGAAGAATGATTTAAAAGCAAGGGAAGATATTAAAGAAGTCATTATGCGCCCTATCTGGTCCCGCTTCGGCCTCCAAAGGCCGAAGGTAGAAATTGATGATTCTGTCGAAGCATGCCAGAGAGCCTTCAGCACTGTTTGCTCCTTTATTGGCACAAGGGATTTAATTCAGGAGCATATAGCCTTCAGGGTATGGCCGCATGTAGAAATCTAGGAAATGCCGAAGGAGACCACCACCGACTCTAGCAAAGATCGTCTGGTTCGACTGAAGTATACCTTCAGATTTAGGGAGAAGTTTGATGAACCCAACGACAACTGGTTGAAGTGTATCGAAGCTACAAGTGATGAATTGCTTGGAGCTTATTCCAAGGCCGAAGACAATGCTCTATCCGCAGCCTTCGGAAGACGGGGGAAGAAAAGACTAAATAGGGTTTTTGATGCCATTGGCTTCATATACCCCGACTACCGCTATCCGCTGTGGGGACAGGGGAAAAAGAGGAAAGCTGCTACTTCGGCCACCCCAGTTGAGCCTGTGCCGAAGGGCAAAAAGGTGAAGGTTCTTACCCACCGGCCGTGTTACATTGAACCGGTCGTGGTGCCTGAGTTTGGCGCAGGGTCCTCTTCAGCGCCAAAACAATACAAACTGCTTCAACTGCACATGGCGCTGAAGAACCAGCTGTAATGTCGAAGACACATATAGCTGAGCCAGCCGAAGATAAGGCTAAAAAGGCTGAAGAGCCAAAGATTGACGAGATAACAAAAATGCTAAAGATTCTGAGCCTTTCGATAGAGGCAGATCTGGCAAAGATACAAAAGACTTCTGCTGCCACTCCTAAGAGGAGAAGGATGGCCAATGTGCTGGATGTTGTGCTAGAAACGACAAAAGTCTTGAGTCCTGCTCTCGTAAAGAAAGTCGTTCCAACCGAAACTAAATCATAGGCGGAAACCGAAACTAGGCAAGCCGAAGCTGCACAAGTTCAAGCTGAAACCGAAGCTACGCAAATTCAAGCTGAAACCAAAGCTAGGCCTTCAATGCCTATCACGACAATGTCTGCCACATCTGAAGAAAAGGCGACAGAACAAATTGCATCTGAAAAGATCGAAACTTCTGCTCCCGAAGCTTCGGATAAAGACATTGACTATATCATTCGTCATGCTTCGAGAAAAGAACTATCCCAAGAAGAAAAGCTAGAAGCACGACACTATGCCCAAAAATTAAAATATCCGAAGGGGGCGTTAGTGTTCAATGGTAGTGGCGAAGAAGATTTTTTATACTGTCTCCCGAATAACAAAGAAATATCCGTTTGCCGGGAGATAGGTAAAAGCATCAGATTCCCGAAGCTGGAAGACGGTCTTTCGATTTTATCGAAGGATGAACTTGCTAACAGCTTAGCATACAATAGCATAAAGGTATAAAGACTACCTATAAATTTGAAAATGAGATATTTTATTTGTCATACTTATTCTTTCCTCCACTTGCAGGGCTTGATTCTTAGTAATGCCCTTGGGGCACAGAAAAATATAGAGGACGAAGGCTATACAATGGCCCTGAACAACCTTCGTTCAAAGGTAATTGAACTGAGAAACGAAGGTCTTGAAAAAGACAAAATCTTATTCTCTCTGGTTAACAAAGTCAAAGAAGATGAAGCTAGCTTTAAAGCCCAGGCCGAAGCCCAAAAGATTGAAATTGAAGACCTTCGGAGGCAACTGGCCGAAGCTAAAGAAAAATGCGCGCTCGCAGAAGCTAAACGAGAAATCAGCGAATATTGGAAAAATCATTTAGAGAAAAACGTTGAAGAACTTCGCACATCCAAGGAAAGATGCTTTGAAAAATCCTTAGACTGTGTGAAGAAAATAAAAACCAGTTTCGCCAACGTGGGCGCCTACTCTACCGAAGAAAACTTCATACGAGGCGACCCCGTAGGCGTTATTGAATTGATAAGTGGGGAGGCCAAGAGCTTCGAAAAATTTTAAGTGATCGCGGGGATGTCTGTGCATTTTCTGGTGCACGGGGGATTTCAGCTATCTTGGAGAAGGCGGGATGTGATCACATCAAGACTATGGCCCAGGCTGAAGCTGCCTTCTCCACAGATGACACGAAGGATCCTTCAGCTAAAGCAACCTTGATGAGCGGAAAATTCTATAATGATGTCTGGGTGAATGGCAGCCGATAGAAGGCTCATGAAATTATAAAGAAGAGTGAACAAGACACCCATGACGCCTGGATAGAAGCGAGACAAGCTGAAGAAGCTGCAGAGCGCAAAAAATGTATAGGTAATATCTTTTGATATTCTGCTTTGGCATTTTGTTTTTGTGGCTTCGGACTAATTAATTTTTCCCACTTCAGCTGAATTATCCCCTCCACCAGAACCATTCGATCCCCTGGCCGATCCAGAGACGAAGGAAGCACCAGAGATCATTAATATGGCTGAATCTATTGTCGACAAAGTCGTCAATAAACTACTAAATGAAGTTGCGGAGAAAATCCTGAAAGAAGACTAGGACTTATTGTAAAAACATTTTTAAATGGTCAATATAAGCGACACTGGAATGGACACTGTGCTTTTATTGTAACGAAGTTGTAATATTTGATGTGTGTAACTTTGGATCGAATGTGTAAATTATTGTAATTTATTTCTTTACGATGCATGAGACTTACATACATACCATTTTTGAGCCTTCGGCGAAAAAAACACCTTCCCTTCTTTTCATGCTTCGTAAAGAAAGAAGATCCGTGGTTTGTAAAAATAACGATATCCATGCTTCACAGAGAGATCCCTCTTTTGTGTGCAGGCTGACAAAGCTGTAATTCGAAGCTTACTTCGTGTAACTTTGACAGTATTTTCCGAAAATTGGCTCTGTATTCCATTCTTGTGTCATTGATGCAATATGATGCATGATGTGATGCTATGCGAAATGGTGTGATGATCTGATGAAAAATGGTAATGATGCCGAAGACACATACTCACACTCCCACACTGGAACACACAATCTCTTCATTCCCTTAGGAACAACTAGAATCTCTTTGCCGTTTATTTTTCGGTTCACCGTTTATTTTTCGGTGTAAGTTCTGCATCCCCTTAGGAACATCTTTTGAACTTCTTCGCCTTCTATTTCGGTGGTATAAGTTCTGCACCCCCTTAGGAACGACTTTTGAACTTCTTCGCCTTATATTTCAGCAATATTTGGCTCTGCATTCCCTTTGGAACGACTTTTGAGCAGAAAACTTACTCTGCGCTCCCTTAGGAATGACTTTTTGTAGCTTTGGCAAAACTTACGCTACGCTCCCTTAGGAATGACTTTTTGGTAGCTTCGGCAACTTTTAGCTCTGCATTCCCTTAGGAACGACTTTTGAGCTTCGGCGATTTCTAAGCTTCGTAAGTCTGTGAAGAAGATATATTCCATCTCGATAGAAACAAAATCATTACAAGAATTTAAAACTAGATTTACATTGCTTGTTCCTTATTAAAAAACAAAATGGCGTAGAACATAGAAGTATTTCAGAGGCAGGATATCTCTCAATAAATGTGCTTTGATTCTGGCACAGTACTGTTGACTGTACGAGCTTCGGATTCCTCCCTGAATTCACGTTGCTGTTGAGAGTTCTGGCGCCCTTCTGGCTGCTGGCTCCGGGGATATGTAGGTTGTAGTGGTGGTGGCGGTGGAAGCTGAGGCCAAGAAGCCTATGAATGGCTAGCCAAAGCAACAGAGGCTGTAGGGTGATTGCCCACTTATTATGGTATGTAGGGAGAATGGCACGAAGCAGTGTGCAAGACCTGCTTCGGCTGATTCTTCTGAGCTTCGGCTTCTACGATCTCCTTTTGCTTCAGAATAGTGATTTGGCACTTTCTTGTAGTATGGCCCTTGTCCTCACCACAGAATAGGCAATAAATTTTACTGGGTTGATCCCCATATCTTCCTTTGAAGCCCCTGGCGCCTCTGCCCCTTGGAGCTAGCGGCCTGAAGGAGATTTGCTGCTGCCCCGAAGACTGTGAGGTGTATTGTGGCCTCTGAAGCTGGCTTCCTTTGTCATCATTCTGACTGGAGTTGTGGATTCATCTGACATGTCTAGGGTGGATTCTTCCTCCGAAGCCCCTGGTCATCTCAGAGAATCTGTAAGCTTCCTCCCTTCTTTGGCGGAAGTCGTTGTCAGCCCGGATGTACTCATCCATCTTCTTAAGCAGCTTCTCCAGAGTTTGTGGGGGCTTTCTGGCGAAGTATTGAGCCGTAGGTCCTGGTCGAAGACCCTTGATCATGGCCTCAATGACAATTTCATTGGGCACTGTGGGTGCTTGTGCCCTCAATCACAAGAACCTTCGGATATATGCCTGAAGGTATTCCTCATGGTCTTGCATGCACTGGAACAAGACCTGAGCTATGACTGGCTTCGTTTGAAAGCCTTGGAAACTGGTAATCAGCATGTCCTTGAGCATCTGCCATGACGTGATTGTCCCTGGCCGAAGAGAAGAATACCATGTCTGGGCTACGTTCCGGACTGCCATGATGAAGGACTTTGCCATGATAGCTGCATTGCCTCCGTATGAGGATATTGTTGCCTCATAGCTCATCAAAAATTGCTTTGGGTCCGAATGCCCATCATACATGGGTATCTGGGGTGGCTTGTAGGATTGTGGCCATAGGATAGCCTGCAATTCTGCTACCAAGGGAGAAGCATCATCAAAAGTAAAGGTATCATGACTAAAATCATCATACCACCCATCTTCGTTGAATAGGCCCTCTTGATGAAGCTCCCTGTGTTGGGGCCTTCGGTCCTGGTCATCTTGAGCAAGCTGGCGCACTTCCTCAGTAGCTTCATCGATCTTCCTTAGAAGATCGGCCAGTCGAGCCATCTTCTCCTTTTTCCTTTGCACTTGTTGATGGATGATTTCCATGTCCCTGATCTCTTGGTCCAACTCCTCCTCCTGGAATGTTGGACTGGTGGCCTTTCTCTTCTGGCTTCGAGCCTCTCAGAGAGAGAGAGAGTCTCCTGGTTTGTGTCCAGTGGCTGCAGTGCAGCAGCCCCTGGCGCTGTTATCTTCTTCGGCGGCATGATGAAGGTCAGTGCTTTGCCAAAGGTTGTGGAAGTGGGTACACAGGAGGTGGGCGCCAATGTTGGGGACTTGTTCTCAAATGCTACGAATTAAGAACAAGGCAACACAAAAATAGGTTAACGGTTAATGTCCTTTGTCCTTCGAAGCATTATTTCCCTAAGGATATAATGATCTTCGGACGAAGGTTATGAAAGACATACCTTCATAATCACAACATATATCAATGAAAGACAAAACATATGAAACATGGTAAACAACATGGATAATCATATGACATCATAATATATCTTTTATTATATAATCATGAATGAACAAGAATAACACAGAATTACATTTGTACCTTTAGCTTGATAGAAGATAAAAGTACAAGCGCGACGCACAAGCGAGTACAAGTCAGCTTGAACAGTACGGGGTACTGTTCATCTATTTATAGGCACAAGGCGCAACCTGTGTAAATTTACATTCATGCCCTTCATATTTACTATTGACTTATGGACAACCCAATGGGGACTAGATAGCCTTTTCCTCTTTAAGTTGGTTCCTTTTTCTGCCATTGCGCCGAAGCTCCCTTGCACGTAGCTTCGGAGCAACATCAGTCTTCGTCTCGACCACGCTTTTCACATCGTATATGGTTTTAACCCGAGTCCGAAGATACCTATTCATGTGTTACACTTGGAAAACATTGTTAAATCATGTTTTGAGGACCTTCGGAAGACGAAGGCCCCCAACAAGAGCGCAGCGCAGAAAGCTTTGGCTATGGTTAAATTTTTTAACAGCACAACAGTGCAATGGCAATGAATGATGTGGTAACTCCTCACCAACTCGTCAGTTTATATAGTGCTGCAGGCGGGAAGACGAACCACCAAGTCGCCCGCATTCGCTGAACGGTGGACAACTCAGCGCTCGGAATATTATAATCGTTTCTCGGCAACGAGCTCAGGGAAGGTGTTTTTCGGACCTTCGGCATTCCGAAGCCTTCGAGTTTTTTCGCGGATCGAGCTCGTTACGAATAACGATCTAGCACCGCGAAGGGGCTACTGTTGTGGGCCTTCTTCTTCGCCGAAGGTCCTCTAAACAAAAACACCTTCGCCAATATGACATGCAAACAGGCGTGACATGAAGCTGTATGCCGAAGCTACCGTCGAAATAGCTTTGACATGTTGATACGCTTGAGACTACCGACTTAAAGAGGAAAAGACTACATAGTCCCTGATAGTTCGTGATGTAATCATAATTAGTTATCAAGGGCATGAATGTAAATTTGTCCGGGCTATGACCCGTGCCTATAAATAGATGAACAGTACCCCCCCTCGTACTCTTCACGTTGACTTGTATTCACTTGCACGTCACTCTTGGATTCTTACCTTCTGTCAAGCCGAAGGTATAAATGTAACACAATATCGTTAATGTTTGTTCATGATCATATAATGAGAATATAGATAATCTAATGGTTTGATATGACTATTCATATTCTTTGTATGTAACATATGTTTCTGCTTTTCATAACATATTGAGATGATGAAGGTATGTCCTTCATAACCTTCATCTGATGATCATTATATCCTAAGGGAGATAATGCTTCGAAGGACGAAGGTCTTTAACCATTAACATTTGTGTTGCCTTGTTCTTAACTCATAGCATTTAAGAACAAGTGACCAACAGGTATTTACTTACACTTAGTAACTGCTAATAAAAATTTGACCAACGTATAAAAGCAATGCTCAGCTTCAACCTTTACTTTGTTGATTAGCCTTACACTTCACGTGAACTCTCACCTTTGGCGAGTTCATGCACATTATTCCCCACAACTTGTTGAGTGATGAACATGTGTGAGCTCACCCTTGCTGTCTCACACCCCCCACAGGAGAAGAACAGGTGATCGAAGAGGGGCTGCCTAACAGTGAGGCTTTCGACTTGATCTAGGTAGCGTCTCTTAGTCAGCTTTGTGGCGCCAGGGAATAATATTTAGTTTGCTTTATTTTATCATTTATTTTTGTAAGACTTCCGCTATGTAATAAGTACATTTATGATATTTATGACATTTATCTCTATGCACTTTGTTATTATATGTGTTGTCTTCTCTGGCGCATATATGAGATGCACTCGACTTTGTTCCTTAAATCTGGGTGTGACAAAAGTGGTATCAGAGGAAATGTTGACTGTAGGACGAAACCTAGATAGAAATTGACAAAACCCTTACCTACTTACCTTACTCTGATTCATTCTATACTTACCTCATCTTGATCCTGTCTCACCTTTTGCTGTCATACTCTGATTACTCTTATCTTTTCCACTCTAAGACAAGATGGGTTTCACACCTTGAAATCCTACATTTATGACATTCCTAAGAGATAGGGAACCTAAGATGAAATTAAAACTATTTTCTCTATTTAAAAATGTTGGTTGATTGTTCTGATGATAAATGACTGATTTGCTTCTTTGATTGATTGAAATATTATAGATGGACATCTTAGCATGTACCACCATAAGGTAATGAAATAGCTTTAGTAGGTAAAACACCAATCTGCTTAGCTAATAAATCCCCCAAAGTAACATGATTCGTAATTACCTGCCTTGTCTACTATTCTTTCTTACCATATGTTTCTAACTTAGATGGTCAATACCAGGAAGGGTGGTGGAATTGATCTACCTCACAATCGACACACTTGGAGGATATTTAGACAACCACAACAACAACAACCTAAGATGGTTCTTCCATAGCCTCCACCAGTTGGAGCTGATCCCACGGTTGTAGCCCAAATGCGGATAATGCAACAGATGGTAGACACCATGGCGGATATGCACGTGCAAATGCGGGAGGAATGCCAGGAGATGCGCCAAGAGCGAGAGGAGATACGCCAGGAGAGAAGGGCGCAACAGCAACAGCAATAGCAATAGCATCAGCAGCAAGCACAACCACCACCTCCACTTCCACCTCCGGACAAGCACCGAGACTTTATGAGTCACAAGCCGCCAACCTTCGCCAGTTCGCCAGATCCACTAGATGCTGATGATTGGCTGAAGTCAATTGAGAAGATGCTCAACATCGCCCAATGCTCTGACCGGGAGAATGTTCTTTATGCTTCTGGTCGTCTGACAGGTCCTGCAGGTGACTGGTGGGATTCTTATGTTGCCGCCCATGATGCTGCTGACACTATTACTTGGGCGGGATTCACAACTCAGTTCAGAAATTACAACATTCCTGCTGGATTGATGAAGATCAAGAAGGAGTTTCTGTCATTAAAGCAAGGCAACATGTTTGTCAGCGAGTACCGTGACAAATTCATCCAGTTGTCAAGATATCCTCCTGATGAGGTGGCAGATGATGAAAGGAAGCAAGAGCACTTCATAGAAGGACTCAATGGGCCCCTACAGTATGCACTGGTTGCTCACACATTTCCATCATTTCAGAAGCTGCTGGATAAGGCTCTAGCTATTGAACACAAGCGTGTTCAATTGGGAGATTTGAAGAGGAAGGCCATTACCCAGGGGCAGGGTAGTAGCAGTGTTCGTCCTTGTTACGTTTCGCCCTAGGGTACACCAACTCGTCCAGGAGGAGGACCATGCCCAGCTCAGTACGCTCCATAGGGGTCTCCACGGACACCTCCCACTCGTCAGGCTTCCCCCACTGGCACTCCGACGAGGCCTACAGGACAGAAGACAGGCCCTACATGCTCCAAGTGCAGTCAGGTTGGGCATTATGCTAATGCTTGTCCGGCAAGGAATTCTAGTGCATCAGCTCAGAACAAGCAACAGACTCCTAGCAAGGGATTCAGCATTGCCAGGGTGAATCAAGTCAGTGCTGAGGCCACTCCTGACGGTGCAGACATCACTATCGGTATGTTTTACATTAATGCAATTCCAGCAGCATTATTATTTGATTCTAGAGCTACGCATTTGTTTATGTCTGCTCGATTTGCAACCACCAATGAATTACCACTGCAAAACATGAAAACACCTATCATAGTAATTACACCTAAAGGGCCTATTGAGGCAAACTATATGACACAAAGATTGACGCTGACAATTATGGGAAGGGAATTCTGGTCTACACCCATAGTACTAGAAGAAAGCAGTATAGATCTGATACTCGGGATGTCCTGGTTAAGGAAAGCTAAGGCAGTTATACACTGTGATAAGGGAACCGTAGAACTTACCAGTTCCAATGGGGAAAGATTTGAAGTTGAGATTACTGTAACCGCCTCTACCAGACCAGCCATATTCCTAGTAGATGGAAATTTTGTGGGTAGAAACATCCGAGTTGTTAGAGACTTTCCAGATGTCTTTCCTGAAGAGTTACCCGGAATGCCACCAGATAGGGAAGTCAAATTCGTTATTGATCTCTTACCTGGTACTGCTCCCATTTCAAAAAGGCCATATAGGATGTCAGTGGAAGAGTTAAAAGAACTGAAGAAATAGTTAATGGAGTTGCAGGAAGCAGGGTACATTTGTCCGAGTTCCTCACCTTGGGGAGCGTCGGTTCTGTTTGTACAGAAGAAAGATGGATCGCAAAGGATGTGTGTGGATTATAGATTCCTTAATGATGTTACTGTGAAGAACAAGTATCCGTTACCCTGCATTGAGGATTTATTTGATCAGATGAGAGGTGCTAGGGTGTTTTCTAAGATTGACCTCAGGTCGGGCTACCATCAAATGAAGATTAGGCCATCGGATATTCCCAAGACGGCTTTCTCAACCCGATATGGCTTATATGAATTCACAGTTATGTCATTTGGACTCACTAATGCACCAGCCTATTTTATGGATCTGATGAATAAGGTGTTTATGGAGTATCTTGATAGATTCATTGTGGTATTCATCGACGATATTATTATTTATTCCAAGAGTGATAGTGATCATGAGGAACATCTGAGATTGGTGCTACAAAAGCTATGGGATAATCAACTCTATGCCAAGTATAGCAAATGCGAGTTCTGGATTGATGAAGTGCCATTCCTTGGACATATCATTTCCAATGGTGGGATGTCGGTGGATCATGCTAAAGTCAAGGAGATAGTGGGGTGGAGTATACCCAGTACGGTTACTGAAGTCCGGAGTTTCTTGGGACTTGCAGGCTATTATCGGCGATTTATTAAAGGGTTCTCTAAAATTGCTAAGCCTATGACCTCACTTTTGGAGAAGGGAAGAGAGTTTAAGTGGGACTCAAAGTGCCAAGATAGCTTTAATCAACTGAAGTTTAGATTGATGTCACCCCCAGTGTTGGTTATGCCAGATCTACAGAAGGGATTTGACATTTATTGTGATGCATGTGGCCAAGGCTTGGGATGTGTGCTCATGCAAGAAGGACACGTAATCGCTTACGCGTCTTGTCAGTTGCGGAAACATGAGTTGAACTATCCCACTCATGACTTAGAACTGGCATCCGTAGTGCATGCGCTCAAGATATGGAGACACTATATTATGGGAACCAAGTGCCAAGTGTACACCGATCGCAAGAGTTTGAAGTACATATTCACTCAGAAAGATCTCAACCTTAGGCAACGCCGATGGTTGGATCTCATTAAGGATTATGATTTGGAGATTCATTATCATCCGGGCAAGGAGAATCTAGTTGTGGATGCCTTCAGTCAAAAGGAACATGTCCATTCAGCAATTGTTGCCCAGCTACCCGATGAGATTGTGGAAGATTTCAGGAGACTCAACCTGGGAATTGTTGCACATACTGAAGGAGTTACCATTGAATTGGAACCTACCTTGGAACAAGAAATCCGTAAGGGTCAGGTTGGTGATGCTAAGATTCAAGAGATCAAGGATCTTATTACTGAAGGAAGAGGTCCAGAATTCATGGAGGATGAGCAAGGCACAGTATGGTTCAAGGATTGGATATGTGTTCCTGAGATAGATAGCCTTCGTGAGACTATATTGATGGAAGCCCATGATTCTGATTACTCTATTCACCCTGGTAGCACTAAGATGTATCAGGATCTGAAATAGAAGTACTGGTGGTATGGATTGAAGAGAGATGTGGCTACACAAGTAGCTAAGTGTGATGTGTGTCAAAGAGTCAAGGCCGAACATCAAAGACCAGCTGGACTATTGCACCCGCTTAAGATACCTGAGTGGAAATGGGAAGAAATTGGCATGGATTTCATTGTTGGACTACCCCGCACTCCTGCAGGGTATGACTCTATTTGGGTAATTGTGGACAGACTGACAAAAGTTGCTCACTTCATACCTGTGAGAACTAATTACACGGGAGCCAAGCTAGCAGAATTGTATATGACTCGGATAGTTTGTCTACATGGGGTGCCTAAGAAGATCGTGTTAGACTGAGGATCACAGTTTACTTCTCGATTTTGGAAGAAGTTGCACGAGTGCATGGACACACAGTTGAATATCAGTTCGGCCTACCATCCTCAAACTGATGGGCAGACCGAGAGAACCAACCAAGTGTTGGAGGATATGTTGAGAGCTTGTGACCTTAAACATGGTTGTAGTTGGGATAAGAGCTTACCATATGCGGAGTTCTCTTACAACAATAGCTACCAGGCCAGTTTGAAGATGTCACCGTTTAAGGCTCTATATGGCAGAAAATGCAGGACTCCACTGTATTGGGATCAAACTGGTGAAAGGCAGTTCTTTGGGCCTGAACTTATTCAAGAGGCAGAAGAACAAGTCCGTATAATTCGAGAGAATTTGAGGGTAGCTCAAACCAGGCAAAAGAGCTACACTAATAATAGAAGAAGACTACTAGAGTTTAAGGAGGGTGATCACGTGTACCTGAAGGTGTCACCGATCCGGGGTATGAGGAGATTTAAAGTTAAAGGGAAGTTGTCCCCTCGCTTTATTGGACCTTTCTTGATCTTAAAGCGAGTGGGAGAAGTTGCATATCAACTAGAACTACCCGATCATCTTGCGGATGTACATGATGTCTTCCACGTGTCACAACTGAAAAAGTGCCTCAGGGTACTTGAAGAGCAGCTACCGATGGAGGATCTTAGTGTTCAAGATGATCTGACATATACGAAATATCCTATCAAGATTCTTGACACTTCGACTCGAGTTACAAGAAATAAAGTTATTAAGATGTGCAAAGTGCAACGGAGCCATCATGGAGAGGATGAAGATACTTGGGAGAGAGAAGAAGAGCTTCGCATAGATTTCCCCCATCTTTTCCCTAGTCCTTCCTAATCTCGAGGACGAGATTCTTGTTAAGGGGGTAGGATTTGTAATACCCAAATTATAAAGCTTATAAAAGAGTTGATCTCCTTACGTGATTTACCATCTATCTTTGAGGCATGTGACTAATCATGTTTAAAAATAAATAATTCTCTACTACAACACAAATAAACTATGCATCATATTGGATTTTTGTTGTTTGTGCATTCAATACAATAATAACATGGATAAAAATATAATAATGAGTAAAGGATTTAAAATTAAAACCTAAAAGTTGGAATTTGGAAATAAGATAGATGAGGAGAGAGAAGTGATAAAAGGAAGAGATAAAGAGTATAAAAATTACATAATTATATTTCCAAAAGTAAGTACCTTAACTACCCCATATAATCTGAAGACAAATTTGTCACAGCATTTGAATTTAGATTTGAAATAAAGTTTGAATTTGGAAAGGAGGAAAAAGGAAAAGAGAGAAAAAAAATAAAGGAATAAAATGCTATATGGGCCGACCGACTTCACTTCTCGGCCCAGTCGGCATCCCCTCCGCGCGGCCCAACTATTGCCCGCGCGAGCGCGCCCTCGCATACTGACAATCGGGCCCCGCCCGTCAATCCCTCAATCGCGTGCGTGCACCGACAGGCAGGCCCCAGCGGCCAGTCAGCCCCTCTCGACGCGACCAGCTTCTCACCGACGCAAGGGACCCACTAGGCTGCCACACGTCTCGCGCTCGCTCTCACCTCACACTGGATCGTGGGACCCGGGCATCAGTCGCTTAGCGTATCACTGGCGAGTGGGGTCGGGTGGACTTGTCCCTCTCCAATGACTTCACCCGACGATGGCGGATGCTCGCCGTCAATTTTGGGGAAGCTGTTGCCCCACTTCGGGCATCTCGAGCCTATATGAGGTGCTAAAAACTCTAGCCGTTCTCCCTTACCTCTCCCTGTGCCGAAGATTCCGGACCAGTCGCATCCCACATTCGCCGTCATCGCCCGTGAGGAGAGTCGGAGCCGCTGCCGTGGGATTCTGGTGCCTACGCCGTGATTAGTGACCAAGAAGAGACCGGGGACCCTCGGCATCGTGTATAGAACCTGTGTGCGGATAATCGCCTGCGGTGACCATTCCGGGTGCTCGGAATTGCTCGCCGGACAGTGCTTCGCCGCCGGACCGCAAGCTATCGAGGACAGGACTCTGCGCTACGCGACACCTCGGTAAGAAGCCGCTACCGTACTCACGAGTTTGCCTGTTATATTTTGCACACCGCGGATTGAAAATCTCGATCACTGAGACACTCGGCCACTGGCCGGTGATGGCGCCGCCGTGGGGAAAACGCGGTGTCGCCGTTGTTGGTCGGGAGTTGGGGCAGGCGTTTTCGGTCATTGATTTATTCGTGTACGGTCCCGATTAGGTGCGTGCGTACCCCTTCACGTTAGTAGACCTGGACCGCAGGATAGAGATCGTGTGGGCGGGGGTAATGATGGCCATTTTGAATCTAGGGCGCAGGTAGTCGATCCAGCGGTCGTGATCGTGTACTGATTCGCGATGTCACGGATCTAATCTGGGCGCCTCATTTTAGATCAGATGACTGTGGGTCCACGGTACCCCTTTGTAATACTCCAAGTTGTATACCAAGAATAATAGAGAGAGTTGTTCTCAATTTTGTATGTCTCATTTGCATCATGAAAAGAGCATATACAAAAATTTAGAGTTTAATTCAAACAATTGATAAAAATTTGCATCATGTTGGAGTTTTATTGTTTGTGCATTAAATAAAATAAAATAATAATTTTAAAAGATAATAATATAAGAATTGCTAGAAGTAGAATTAAAACCCTATATTTGAAAATTAGGGTTTGGATTAAGAGAAGGGAAGAACTAAGAAAAATACTACATAAAATAAAATAAAGATGTGAATAAACACTCTTCACACTTATGTTATTAAATTATACATTTCAAACTGAGGACAAGTTATTCACAAAGTTTGAATTTAAACTTGAACTCAAATTAGATTTGAAAATGGAGAAAGGAAAATGGAAAAAGAAAAGAATAAAGAAGACTTAGCCTAACTGGGCCTTGTACCCGAATCTGGCCCATCTGAGAATTTCATCCGCGCAGCCCATTACCATCTCCATGCGGCGCCGACAGGCCGGGGCCACTGGCCAGCCGCCTTCCGCGCCCAGGTCGTGACCGGGTTACGCTGCACCATGGGACCGACTCGTCATTCTACGCAGCCCAATCCCCACGTGGTCACTGGAAGGTGGGATCAGTGCGCCAGGGTCTGTGCCGTCGCTGTCGGGTGGGCCGGCCTCGTCAGCGTCTTCCCCAACCGGCCGAAACGGCCTCCCGCTGCTAGCGCGCGCGATGAACGGAGCCCGACGACCGGTTGCTCCCTTCAAAAAGCTGAGGCCGAACCTCTCGCCCCACCTCGCGTCAACAAAAGCCGCCGTGGTGCTCCCCGCTCCTCCAGTCAACGTCGCACCCAGCCCCGGTTTCGGCGTCTCGGTTGATCAACGGTGCTTTTACTCACGCGCGTGCCGTCGGGTCTTGCTTCCGTCGCGCTCGTCGTGGTGAGCGGGATCCAACTCGTCGTCGCCTCCACTGCCGTCCAAACCACCGGGTGATCGTCGGGAGTTTGCCGCGGTGCCACGAAGCGAGTCACGCCGGGTCGGCATCAACCTCGGCGGCGGGCAATCCATATCGGCGTTATCGCTGGTGAGTGCTTCTCCCTCTGCGACATTGTGTATGCATCGGATTTTGGGAGCGGACCGGGACCAATGCGCCGCTGGGGACCGGCGGTGTCGTGGGAGGGCTTGCGAGGGCCGGGCAGCTCGTCGGTGGTTCATCGGAGAGAGAGAGAGAGAGTTCCAGGGAGGGCGCGGCGTCTGCCCCGGGAACGAAGGTGGACGACGGATCGTGCGCCGTTGGATCTAGATGTAGGGCCAGGATTAGATCAGGGGTGCGGATGCGCCGTGTCCGTTGATCTGATGACGGAGGGCTGTGATTAGAAGCTCGCGTACCGCTTCGGGAATAAAATCATCGCCGCAAATTTTTGATCTGAGGGCTAGGCTAAGTCATAGGCGTGGTACTCCCTCGACCGTCGATCTCCGATCCGAGGGTCATCGTTGCATACCGACTCAGCGCGGGTCGGATCTAATCTCAGCCGTTAGATGTTGATCGGGCGGCCCACCGTGGCCGATACCCTTTCGCCTTGGCGATTTTGCATATGAGTCCCTGGAACCTTATTAAATCAACCCGCAGTCCTGCGCTGTGGCGCTCTGAGTCATTGTATATTTCGCGTATAAGTCCCTGCGCTTTCTGGAATTCAAGGCCCGATCCAGAGAGTATTAAAAATCAGAAATTAATATCTGAAATTAATTTTTAGTGCATAAATAATTGTTAAAACTTGTTTAATTCATAGTAAATGTATATGAACTCCAAATTGGTCCATTCCAGTTCCTAAATTTTTGTAATAATATTGTCTACCCATTAATGCCTCTGTTCTGACATGACAAACACATTAAAATTATTCTTTCACTTAATCTTGTATTAAGCACATAAAACATTAGAAAATCCATAACTTAAAATATATAACTCCAAATTTGATGATTCCAGTTCCTGTGATCTTATTTTAATGTCTAGTTTATTACTGTATATTCTATTTGTATGTTTGATGTGATGTTTATTTATGCTATGCCATGTATGTATTGTATTGATGCGAGTAGACGAGCAACCCACTGTGGAACCTGAGCTTCAACAAGTTGAAGTAGCTGAGCAGGAGCTCGTTGAAGGCAAGTTGTGCCCTTGATCACTTCTTTTACCCATTCATGTTCTTATTATTCATAATGATCTGCATAGGATAATTTTGCTGGGACCTAATAGGATGCCCTAGATTTTGACTATCTTTATACCTTGTTACACCACTGGTTTTACTACTAAAGTTTTGGGTAGAACATGCTATTGCTTTATGTGGATTTGGGTATAGAGATATTCATCACTCATTGTTATATTGTCTATTGTTATCTGTTTTATTATTCCTTGTTCATGTTAAGATCATTATGTTAATGGGAACATGGAGAACCACCCGGGAAAACAGTGCTACCACAAGGGTGGAATGGGACGCCCTTGGCTAATTAACTAGGAAAGCTAGGGGAGGGC
The DNA here is from genome assembly GCA_029449295.1 of Zea luxurians. Classification (NCBI taxonomy): domain Eukaryota; kingdom Viridiplantae; phylum Streptophyta; class Magnoliopsida; order Poales; family Poaceae; genus Zea; species Zea luxurians. Next base: position 3,936,795 of record JAOPSE010000045.1, on the reverse strand, counting down.
TACCTTACCCGAAAGGGGCAAGGGCAGTAGGGGAGAGGTCAGTGCGGGGAGGTCCCTGGTTGATTTTGCTGCGATGGCAGTCAGCCAGGAACCCTTTACTGGATCTTCCCATAAACTGTAGCGTGTAGTCTGAAGCTAGTGGAACTTTGTAAAGGCCTCGTAGTGGTACCCTGCCTCGCTTCCTAGGTAGAGGTGTATGGAGTCTGATCAACTCTGTGGCAGATGGGTAACACGACTTGTGGGTAAAGATGCGCAACCTCTGCAGAGTGTAAAACTGGTATACTAGCCGTGCTCACGGTCATGAGCGGCTCGGACACTCACATGATTAATTATGGAACTTAAACTTAACCTGTCATTTCATTGCATTTGGGATTATTTTATTATTACTTTTACTTATTATTATTATGGTTTGGTATTTACTTACACTTAGTAACTGCTAATAAAATTTTGACCAACTTATAAAAGCAATGCTCAGCTTCAGCCTTTATGTCATTGATCAGCCTTACACTTCATGAACTCCCACCTTTGGTGAGTTCATGTCACATTATTCCCCACGACTTGTTGAGCTATGATCGTATGTGAGCTCACTCTTGCTGTCTCACACCCCCCCCCCACAGGAGAAGAGCAGGTGGTTCAGGAGGAGCTGCCTAACACTAAGGAGTTCGATCTGATCTAGGTGGCGTTTCCCAGTCGACATTGGCGCCGTCGATCCTTAGTTCGTTTTACATTTATCTTTATTTTGTAATAAGTCTTCCGCTATGTAATAAATACTCTGATGATTTATGACATTTATCTCTATACACTCTGTTATTATATATGTTGTCTTCTTTGGCGCATGTATGAGATGCACCCGGCTTTGTTCTTTTAAAACCGGGTGTTACAGAAGTGGTATCAGAGGAAATGTTGACTGTAGGACGAGACCTAGATAGAAATGGACAAACCCTTACCTACTTATCTTACTCTGATTCTTTCTACACTTATCTTGATCCTGTCTCACCTTCTACTGTTCTACTCTGATCATTCTTACCTTTTCTACTCTGAGACAAGATGGATTTCAAACCTTGGAATCCCTACCCCTATGACATTCTTAAGAGTTAGGGAACCCAAAACAAAAGTTAAAACTATTTTCCCTATTAAAAATGTTGGTTGATTGTTCTGATGATCAATGCCTGATTTGCTTCTTTGATTGATTGAATTATAGATGGACATCTTAGCATGTACCAACATAAGGTATTGAATTAGCTATAGTAGGTGAAACATTAAACTGCTTAGCTAATAAATCCCCAAAGTAACATGATTGTAATTACTGCCTTGTCTACTGCTCTTTCTTACCATATGTATCTAACTCAGATGGTCAATACCAGGCGGGGTGGTGGAATTGATTTGCCTCCTAACCAACACACTCGAAGACAACCTCAGCCACAACCCGCCGGGATGAATCCTCCCAATCCTCCACCAGGCGGAGTTGACCCACTGGTTGCTGCTCAGATGGCGGTGATGCAGCAAATGGCAGACACCATGGCGGATATGCGTGCTCAGATGCAGCAGGAACGCCAGGAGATGCGTCAAGAAAGAGAAGATATACGCCAGGAGTTGCGCCAGGAGAGAGATGAGATACGTCAAGAAAGGAGGGCGCAACAACAGCAGCTGCAACAACAACTTCAACAGCAGCAACAGCAGCAAGTGCCATTGCCTCCACCACCACCAGTTCCACCTCGTGATAAGCACCGGGAGTTTATGAGTCACAAGCCACCAACCTTCGCCAGCTCGCCAGATCCACTTGATGCAGACGATTGGTTGAAGTCAATTGAGAAGATGCTGAATATTGCACAGTGCACTGATCGGGAGAAGGTCTTATATGCTTCTGGACGTCTGACTGGTCCTGCTGCTGACTGGTGGGATTCTTATACAGCTGCCCATGATGCTGCGGACACTATTACTTGGGCAGAGTTCAGTACACAATTCAGGAACTACCATATCCCAGCTGGGATGATAAAGATCAAGAAGAAGGAATTTCTGTCATTAAAGCAAGGAAGCATGTCAGTCAGCGAGTACAGAGACAAATTCATTCAGTTGTCGAGGTATGCTCCAGAGGAAGTTGCTGAGGATGAAAGGAAGCAGGAGCATTTTATTGAAGGACCTAATGGACCCTTGCAGTACGCACTGGTGGCACATACCTTTCCATCATTTCAGAGGCTACTGGATAAGGCTCTTGCTATTGAACACAAGCGTGTTCAATTGGGTGATTTGAAGAGGAAGGCTATCTCACAAGGACAGGGTAGCAGCAGTGTTCGTCCTCGCTACAGTTCACCACAGGGTACACCGACTCGACCGGGAGGACCACGCCCAGTTCAGCAATCACCACTGAGGACTCCACCTCCTCGGCAGGCTACACCCACGGGCACCCCGACGAAGTTTGCAGGACAGAGTCCGGGCACTCAGTGTTTCAAGTGTGGGAAGATTGGTCATTATGCAAATGTCTGCCCACAGAGGATTGCCACTACTCCAGCTCAGAACAAGCAACAGACCCCTGGCAAGGGATATTCTATAGCCAGGGTGAATCAAGTCAGTGTTGATGATACTCCGAATGGAGGGGACCTCGTAATTGGTATGTTTTATGTTAATGCAATTCCTGCAACAATATTATTTGATTCTGGTGCTACACATTCATTCATGTCTGCTAGATATGCCAACACAAATGAAATACCACTGCTAAATATGAGAAAACCCCTGATAGTAATTACACCTAAAGGGCCTGTTGAGGCGAATCAAATGACACGTAGATTGACATTAACCATTATGGGTAGAGACTTTGGAGCTACTGCTATAATATTGGAGTCAAGCAGTATAGATCTGATCCTTGGTATGTCGTGGCTAAGAAAGGCAAAGGCCGTTATAGCATGTGGTAGAGGTACCATAGAACTCACTACCACTAAAGGAGAAAGATTTCAAGTTAATATTGCAGTAACCTCCTCATCCATGCGTGCAATGTTCCTTATGCCTGAGGAGTTTGTTGGTGACAACATCCGGGTGGTTAGAGATTTTCCGGATGTCTTTCCAGAGGAGTTACCAGGGATGCCACCTGATAGAGAAGTCGAGTTTGTTATTGATCTCTTACCTGGAACCGCCCCTATTTCTAAACGGCCATATAGAATGTCCGTAGAGGAGTTGAAGGAACTTAAGAAGCAGTTGACGGAGTTACAAGAGGCTGGTTACATTCGTCCAAGTTCCTCACCTTGGGGAGCACCGGTGTTATTTGTGCAGAAGAAGGATGGATCGCAACGGATGTGTGTGGATTATAGATCTCTTAATGATGTTACGGTGAAGAACAAGTATCCGTTGCCCCGTATTGAAGATTTATTTGATCAGATGAGAGGTGCAAGAGTATTTTCGAAGATTGACCTCCGATCAGGATACCATCAGATGAGGATTAGACCATCGGATATTCCCAAGACGGCATTCTCGACTCGATATGGATTATACGAGTTTACTGTTATGTCATTTGGACTAACCAATGCACCAGCTTATTTCATGAATTTGATGAACAAAGTGTTTATGGATTATTTGGACAGATTTGTCGTGGTATTTATCGACGATATTCTTATCTATTCTAAGAATGAAAGTGATCATGAACAACATCTAAGGTTGGTGCTACAAAAGCTACGGGATAATCAGCTCTATGCCAAGTTCAGTAAATGCGAGTTTTGGATTGACAAGGTGCCATTCCTTGGTCATATTATTTCTAATGGAGGAATAGCAGTGGATCCTGCTAAAGTGAAGGAGATAATGGAGTGGAGAGTGCCCACTACAGTTACGGAGATTCGGAGTTTCTTGGGACTCGCAGGATATTATCGGAGATTTATTGAAGGGTTTTCTAAGATTGCCAAGCCTATGACATCGCTTTTGGAGAAAGGAAAAGAATTTAAGTGGGATGAGAAATGTCAAGAGAGCTTTGATCAATTGAAGGAAAGATTGATGTCACCTCCAGTATTGATTATGCCAGATCTGCAGAAGGGATTTGACATTTATTGTGATGCATGTGGCCAAGGACTTGGATGTGTGCTCATGCAAGAGGGACATGTGATTGCCTATGCATCTCGTCAGTTGCGGAAGCATGAACTGAACTACCCCACTCATGACTTGGAATTAGCAGCGGTTGTGCATGCACTTAAGATTTGGAGGCACTACATCATGGGAACTAAGTGCCAAGTATATACGGATCATAAGAGTTTGAAGTATATATTCACTCAGAAGGATCTCAACCTTAGGCAACGCCGTTGGTTGGAGCTCATCAAGGACTATGATTTGGAGATTCACTATCACCCGGGTAAGGCGAATTTGGTCGCAGATGCCTTGAGTCGGAAGCAGCATGTTCACTCCGCTTTCGTTGTCCAGCTACCTGATGATTTAGCAAAAGATTTTGAGAGACTCAATTTGGGAATTGTTACTCATACTGAAGGAGTTACCATTGAGTTGGAACCTACCTTGGAGCAAGAGATTCGTAAAAGTCAGGTTGGTGATGCTAAGATTCAAGAGATTAAGGATCTAATCACGGATGGTCGAGTTCCGGAGTTCACGGAGGATGAGCAAGGTACTATATGGTTCAAAGATCGGATATGTGTTCCAGAGATCGATAGCCTCCGTGAAGCTATATTGAAAGAAGCTCATGATTCTGATTACTCCATCCACCCTGGGAGCACCAAGATGTATCAAGATTTGAAGCAAAAGTATTGGTGGTATGGACTGAAAAGAGATGTGGCTGCTCATGTGGCTAAGTGTGATGTATGTCAAAGAGTTAAGGCTGAACATCAAAGACCCGCTGGATTATTGCACCCATTGAAGATACCTGAGTGGAAATGGGAAGAAATTGGTATGGATTTTATTGTTGGACTACCCCGCACTCCAGCAGGATATGACTCTATTTGGGTAATTGTGGACAGATTGACAAAGGTGGCTCATTTTATACCAGTGAGGACTAATTACACGGGAGCCAAGCTAGCAGAATTGTATATGACTCGAATAGTTTGTCTACATGGAGTGCCTAAGAAGATCGTGTCTGATCGAGGATCACAGTTTACTTCTCGATTTTGGAAGAAGTTGCATGAGAGCTTGGATACAAAGTTGAATTTTAGTTCAGCCTACCATCCCCAGACTGATGGACAGACAGAGAGGACAAATCAAGTGCTGGAGGATATGTTGAGAGCTTGTGCTCTCAAGCATGGTGGCAGTTGGGAGAAGAGTTTACCATATGCTGAGTTTTCTTATAATAATAGCTATCAGGCCAGTTTGAAGATGTCACCATTTGAGGCTTTGTATGGCAGAAAATGCAGGACCCCTCTGTATTGGGATCAAACTGGAGAGAGACAGTTCTTTGGGCCTGAACTTATTCAAGAGGCAGAAGAGCAAGTTCGAATGATAAGAGAAAATTTGAGAATTGCACAATCAAGGCAAAAGAGCTATGCTGATAATAGGAGAAGACTCCTGGAGTTTAAGGAGGGTGATCATGTCTACTTGAAGGTGTCACCACTTCGGGGTATGAGGAGATTTAAAGTTAAAGGAAAGTTGTCCCCTCGCTTCATTGGACCCTTCTTAATCTTAAAGCGAGTGGGTGAAGTTGCATATCAACTGGAGTTACCCGATCATCTGTCAGATGTACATGATGTATTCCATGTGTCTCAGCTGAAGAAGTGCCTCAGGGTACCTGAGGAACAATTACCAATGGAAGACCTTAGTGTTCAGGATGATCTGACTTATGCTGAGTACCCTATCAAGATTTTGGACACTTTGACTCGAGTTACAAGGAATAAGGTGATAAAGATGTGCAAAGTACAATGGAGTCACCATGGTGAAGACGAAGCAACTTGGGAAAGAGAAGAAGAGCTTCGCATAGATTTTCCCTATCTTTTCCCTAGTCCTTCTTAAATCTCGAGGACGAGATTATTTTTAAGGGGGGTAGGATTTGTAATACTCCAAGTTGTATACCAAGAATAATAGAGAGAGTTGTTCTCAATTTTGTATGTCTCATTTGCATCATGAAAAGAGCATATACAAAAATTTAGAGTTTAATTCAAACAATTGATAAAAATTTGCATCATGTTGGAGTTTTATTGTTTGTGCATTAAATAAAATAAAATAATAATTTTAAAAGATAATAATATAAGAATTGCTAGAAGTAGAATTAAAACCCTAAATTTGAAAATTAGGGTTTGGATTAAGAGAAGGGAAGAACTAAGAAAAATACTACATAAAATAAAATAAAGATGTGAATAAACACTCTTCACACTTATGTTATTAAATTATACATTTCAAACTGAGGACAAGTTATTCACAAAGTTTGAATTTAAACTTGAACTCAAATTAGATTTGAAAATGGAGAAAGGAAAATGGAAAAAGAAAAGAATAAAGAAGACTTAGCCTAACTGGGCCTTGTACCCGAATCTGGCCCATCTGAGAATTTCATCCGCGCAGCCCATTACCATCTCCATGCGGCGCCGACAGGCCGGGGCCACTGGCCAGCCGCCTTCCGCGCCCAGGTCGTGACCGGGTTACGCTGCACCATGGGACCGACTCGTCATTCTACGCAGCCCAATCCCCACGTGGTCACTGGAAGGTGGGATCAGTGCGCCAGGGTCTGTGCCGTCGCTGTCGGGTGGGCCGGCCTCGTCAGCGTCTTCCCCAACCGGCCGAAACGGCCTCCCGCTGCTAGCGCGCGCGATGAACGGAGCCCGACGACCGGTCGCTCCCTTCAAAAAGCTGAGGCCGAACCTCTCGCCCCACCTCGCGTCAACAAAAGCCGCCGTGGTGCTCCCCGCTCCTCCAGTCAACGTCGCACCCAGCCCCGGTTTCGGCGTCTCGGTTGATCAACGGTGCTTTTACTCACGCGCGTGCCGTCGGGTCTTGCTTCCGTCGCGCTCGTCGTGGTGAGCGGGATCCAACTCGTCGTCGCCTCCACTGCCGTCCAAACCACCGGGTGATCGTCGGGAGTTTGCCGCGGTGCCACGAAGCGAGTCACGCCGGGTCGGCATCAACCTCGGCGGCGGGCAATCCATATCGGCGTTATCGCTGGTGAGTGCTTCTCCCTCTGCGACATTGTGTATGCATCGGATTTTGGGAGCGGACCGGGACCAATGCGCCGCTGGGGACCGGCGGTGTCGTGGGAGGGCTTGCGAGGGCCGGGCAGCTCGTCGGTGGTTCATCGGAGAGAGAGAGAGAGAGTTCCAGGGAGGGCGCGGCGTCTGCCCCGGGAACGAAGGTGGACGACGGATCGTGCGCCGTTGGATCTAGATGTAGGGCCAGGATTAGATCAGGGGTGCGGATGCGCCGTGTCCGTTGATCTGATGACGGAGGGCTGTGATTAGAAGCTCGCGTACCGCTTCGGGAATAAAATCATCGCCGCAAATTTTTGATCTGAGGGCTAGGCTAAGTCATAGGCGTGGTACTCCCTCGACCGTCGATCTCCGATCCGAGGGTCATCGTTGCATACCGACTCAGCGCGGGTTGGATCTAATCTCAGCCGTTAGATGTTGATCGGGCGGCCCACCGTGGCCGATACCCTTTCGCCTTGGCGATTTTGCATATGAGTCCCTGGAACCTTATTAAATCAACCCGCAGTCCTGCGCTGTGGCGCTCTGAGTCATTGTATATTTCGCGTATAAGTCCCTGCGCTTTCTGGAATTCAAGGCCCGATCCAGAGAGTATTAAAAATCAGAAATTAATATCTGAAATTAATTTTTAGTGCATAAATAATTGTTAAAACTTGTTTAATTCATAGTAAATGTATATGAACTCCAAATTGGTCCATTCCAGTTCCTAAATTTTTGTAATAATATTGTCTACCCATTAATGCCTCTGTTCTGACATGACAAACACATTAAAATTATTCTTTCACTTAATCTTGTATTAAGCACATAAAACATTAGAAAATCCATAACTTAAAATATATAACTCCAAATTTGATGATTCCAGTTCCTGTGATCTTATTTTAATGTCTAGTTTATTACTGTATATTCTATTTGTATGTTTGATGTGATGTTTATTTATGCTATGCCATGTATGTATTGTATTGATGCGAGTAGACGAGCAACCCACTGTGGAACCTGAGCTTCAACAAGTTGAAGTAGCTGAGCAGGAGCTCGTTGAAGGCAAGTTGTGCCCTTGATCACTTCTTTTACCCATTCATGTTCTTATTATTCATAATGATCTGCATAGGATAATTTTGCTGGGACCTAATAGGATGCCCTAGATTTTGACTATCTTTATACCTTGTTACACCACTGGTTTTACTACTAAAGTTTTGGGTAGAACATGCTATTGCTTTATGTGGATTTGGGTATAGAGATATTCATCACTCATTGTTATATTGTCTATTGTTATCTGTTTTATTATTCCTTGTTCATGTTAAGATCATTATGTTAATGGGAACATGGAGAACCACCCGGGAAAACAGTGCTACCACAAGGGTGGAATGGGACGCCCTTGGCTAATTAACTAGGAAAGCTAGGGGAGGGCTACCTTACCCGAAAGGGGCAAGGGCAGTAGGGGAGAGGTCAGTGCGGGGAGGTCCCTGGTTGATTTTGCTGCGATGGCAGTCAGCCAGGAACCCTTTACTGGATCTTCCCATAAACTGTAGCGGGTAGTCTGAAGCTAGTGGAACTTTGTAAAGGCCTCGTAGTGGTACCCTGCCTCGCTTCCTAGGTAGAGGTGTATGGAGTCTGATCAACTCTGTGGCAGATGGGTAACACGACTTGTGGGTAAAGATGCGCAACCTCTGCAGAGTGTAAAACTGGTATACTAGCCGTGCTCACGGTCATGAGCGGCTCGGACACTCACATGATTAATTATGGAACTTAAACTTAACCTGTCATTTCATTGCATTTGGGATTATTTTATTATTACTTTTACTTATTATTATTATGGTTTGGTATTTACTTACACTTAGTAACTGCTAATAAAATTTTGACCAACTTATAAAAGCAATGCTCAGCTTCAGCCTTTATGTCATTGATCAGCCTTACACTTCATGAACTCCCACCTTTGGTGAGTTCATGTCACATTATTCCCCACGACTTGTTGAGCTATGATCGTATGTGAGCTCACTCTTGCTGTCTCACACCCCCCCCACAGGAGAAGAGCAGGTGGTTCAGGAGGAGCTGCCTAACACTGAGGAGTTCGATCTGATCTAGGTGGCGTTTCCCAGTCGACATTGGCGCCGTCGATCCTTAGTTCGTTTTACATTTATCTTTATTTTGTAATAAGTCTTCCGCTATGTAATAAATACTCTGATGATTTATGACATTTATCTCTATACACTCTGTTATTATATATGTTGTCTTCTTTGGCGCATGTATGAGATGCACCCGGCTTTGTTCTTTTAAAACCGGGTGTTACACCCTTCAGCCGCGCAACCTTACAAACGAGCCCTTTTGTTTATAGGGATTCAACACGCAGTCCACCCGGTTGTCAGCCTGAGTCTGGGATTCTTTTTCACCAGAGCCCCTGTACTTTACGGAAATTGACGCGGAGTCCAGGGGAAGTAAAAATAGAGAATTAAATATGGAAATTGATTTTTAATGCAAAAGAAATTCTAGAAACTTGTATAATTCATATAAAAATTCATTTTTGCCCTAAATTGAGTCATCCTAGAGACATTAATTTCGTTTTAAAAATCTTTATCACTTAGTAAATTTGTTTAGACATGAAACTTGAATTAAAATTATTCACATGAGTTATGTTATTCCAAGTACTTAATAACTTCAGAAATTCATAACTAAATAAATATAACTCCAAATTTAGTGATTCTTGTTCCTGTGATCTCGCTACGCAGTGTAGAATATTATCATGCATTCTGTTCTATTGTTTGGTGTGATGTTAATTTTTGCTATACTATGTATGTGTGTATTGATGCGAGTAGACGAGCAAGCCACAGAGGATCCATGGCTTCAGCTAGTAGAGACTGCTGAGTAGGAGCTCGTTGAAGGCAAGTTGTGCCCTTGATCACTTCATTTTTACCCAGTCATGTTCTTATTAATCATAATGATCTGCATAGGTTAATTTTGATGGGATTCAATAGGTTACCCCAGTTTGGCTATCTTTATACCTTGTTTTACCACTGAATATTTTTGGGTAGTATATGATGTTGCTTTATGTGGTTTTGGGTATGGAGATATACATCACTCATTGTTATACTTTTGTTATCAGTTATTATTTAATGTTCATGATAAGATCATTATGTTAATGGGAACATGGAGAACCACCCGGGAAAACAGTGCTACCACAAGGGTGGTATGGGACGCCCTTGGCTGACTAACTAGGAAAGCTAGTGGATGACTACCTTACCCGAAAGGGGCAAGGGCAGTAGGGGAGTGGTCAGTGTAGGGAGGTCCTTGGGTTGATTTTGCTGCGATGGCAGTCAGGCGAGGGATTCCTGCACTGGAGCTTCCTAGAAACTGTAGCGGGTTTTATGAAGCTAGTGGAACTTTGTAAAGGCCTCATAGTGGTACCCTGCCTCGCTTCCTTGGTAGAGGTGTATGGGGTCTGATCAACCCCGTGGCAAATGGGTAACATGACTTGTGGGTAAAGATGTGCAACCTCTGGAGAGTGTAAAACTGGTATACTAGCCGTGCTCATGGACATGAGCAGCTCGGACACTCACATGATTAATTTATGGAATTAAATTCAATTTGTCATTCGTATCGCATTGGGATTATTTTATTATTACTTTTATTTATTATTACAATGGTTTGGTATTTACTTACACTTAGTAACTGCTAATAAAATTTTGGCCAACGTATAAAAGCAATGCTCAGCTTCAACCTTTACTTTGTTGATTATCCTTACACTTCACGTGAACTCTCACCTTTGGCGAGTTCATGCACATTATTCCCCACACCTTGTTGAGCGATGAACATGTGTGAGCTCACCCTTGCTGTCTCACACCACCCCACAGGAGAAGAACAGGTGCTCGAAGAGGAGTCGCCTAACACTGAGGCTTTCGACTTGATCTAGGTGGTGTCTCCCAGTCAACTTTGTGGCGCCAGGGAATAATATTTAGTTTGCTTTATTTTATCATTTATTTTTGTAAGACTTCCGCTATGTAATAAGTATATTTATGACATTTATCTCTATGCACTCTGTTATTATATGTGTTGTCTTCTCTGGCGCATATATGAGATGCACCCGGCTTTGTTCCTTAAATCCGGGTGTGACAGCTTTCAATGCTCATTATGTTCTAAGAAAAGTAGCAAATAAAAAAGTCAAAGTTACATTCCTAGGTCCACCAAGCAAGAGTAGACCTAGACAATTTGGGTTGAAAAGTCCTTGATTGAGAAAGTTACTAGTCCTATGCAAAATAGGGCCCTCAAAATTGAAGCTCGATTTATTTGTTCATGTAGGTGAACTACAAGACCGATGGGAGACATTGGGTTATTGATAATGGATGCATTCAACATATGACTGGCAACCCACGTATGTTCACCTTACTTGATGAAAATGTTGATGAACAAGACAAAATCACTTTTGGGGATAATTCAAAGAGAAAGGTTCAAGGGCTTGGCAAGGTGGCTATCTCAAATGATCTTTCAGTTTCAAATGTTCTCTTGGTTGCACCGTTAAGCTTCAACTTGCTATCAGTGGGTCAACTTTGTGATCTTGGCCTTCAATGCTTATTCATTCCTACAGAGGTTGTTGTGTCAAAAATAGATGATGAGTCAATGGTGTTCAAAGGATTTAGATACAACAATCTATACTTAGTGGATTTCACTTCTGAAGTGCAAACTTAAGGACTCTTTACCAAAGCATCACTTGGATGGCTATGGCATAGAAGACTTGCACATGTTGGAATGAGCACACTTAAGAAAGTATTAAAGAAACACATGGTTAGAGGACTAAAGGATGTTGTATTTGAAAAGGACAAGCCTTGTAGTGCATGTCAAGCTGGAAAGCAAGTTGCTAACACACATCCTACAAAAGCTTTTATGTCAACATCAAGGCCACTAGAATTGCTTCATATGGATCTATTTGGACCAATAACTTATGCTAGTGCTGGTGGCAACCTCTATTGTCTAGTTATTGTTGATGACCTTTCAAGATACACTTGGGTGTTCTTTCTTCATGATAAGTCTGAGGTTGCATCTATATTCAAAAAGTTTGCAAAGAAGGCTCAAAATGAATTCGATTGCAAAATCAAGAAGATAAGGAGTGACAACGGATAAGAATTTGGCAACACCAACATTCATGAGTATTGTGATGAAATTGGGATCAAGCATGAAGTTTCTGTAACATACACACCTCAATAGAACGGAGTTGTTGAAAGAAAGAACAGGACCTTGATAACTCATGCAAGAACAACGATTGACGTGTATAACATACCGGAGAGGTTTTGGGCTGAAGCTATCAACACTGCATGCTAAGCATCAAAGAGGCTATTTCCTTATCGGCTACTTGAGAAGACTCCCTATGAACTGTTAAATGGGAAAAAGCGAGACATCTCCTTCTTTCGGGTGTTTGGATGCAAATGTTACATCTACAAGAAACACCATCACCTAGGGAAGATCAAAATATGTTGTGATATTGGTTTCTTACATGGTTATTCATCGAAATCCAAAGCATATCGAGTATTCAATCATGCCACTGGCGTGGTAGAAGAAACATATGATGTGGAAGTTTGATGAGACTAATGGCTCCCAAGGAGCACTTGAAAATCTTGATGATGTAGGTGATGAGCCGCTTAGGGAAGCTATGAAGAACATGCCAATTGGAGCCATCAAACCAAAAGAAGATGAAGAAGAGGTGCAAAATAATGACTAGCCTTCTTCATCAAACACTACAACACTTATGGCCTTCTATGACGATTAGTCGATGACATTAGAACAATTTGTCATTAGATCACCTTGTTTATGACGATTTTGAAAAGATATCTTAGTGTAGTGACGAAAATTTAATCTCTGTCATTAAAACCGTCATAATATAATTTAGCATCATGTTTGTGACAATTTTCTATGACAATACATGAATTGTCATAAGAGTAAATCGTCATAACCTTCTCAACATAATAATTATGACGTTATTGTATGACAATGCATATATGTCATAGATATATAATGTAGTTTTTTAAAAACATTATTATCGATATGTAAATATCGTATAGAAATTGTCAATGTTGTGGGAGTCTTGGGTCAGTCGTCGCCTCATCTTTTCAAGCTGAACATGAATTCTACCTCTTCATTTACAAATTAATATCTTTCATGCTTTAGCTCTATTTTAGATTTTTTATGCAAGATCATATCGAAAGATATTATAATTATGTTTTTAATTTTCTAAAAAAATGTGTAATTAATATACAGTGGCCTTCGTTATATGATAAATAAAAAACTAGGTATTTTATTTATTTTATTTCGGTATTTTGTCTTTACCCCTATCTCTAATTTTTTTTCTAAAACACGAGTTTTCATCGTGTGTTCCCCACATGATTTATATCTGTTTGTGAGCCAAGCAAATAAATTCTGACCAAATCAAAAAATATATAATCAAGTTTAAATAAATGTCTCATTTAAATAAATATTGTATATCTATATAATACTCACTCTATTCTAAAATAGTATTCATTTTAATGTTAATAGATTCATACGATATTTGATGTATGTGTATTATATATGTGTCTAGATTTATTGTTATCTATTTGAATATGGACACAAAAATAAGATGCTAAAACGAATAATATATTGAAACATAGGGAGTATACAGAAACGTAATATATCTCTTTTATTATCTATCATCTCTTTTCTTATTTCTATTCTATTAAAGCCGGTTCAAAATGGAAGCTATTTCTATCTATTCTATTAAAGCCGGTTCAAAATGGAAGCTATGAGCCCATCCACGTCATCATCGTATTTTGGAGACATCCGATCAAGATCGAACGGTTCCACGTACCACGAAACCTCCCGCACCAAACGACCTCCACACCACGCGACGCATCGAGAAGCTTCGAGCAGGGCCAAGACTCAAGAGCGTCGTCCCCCACGGCCCCACCACCCCTTGCCTAACTTTCCTAGCGTCACCCCCGGCGCCCAGAGATCGAAGCTTCGAGCTGGAAACGCCACCGCCCTCCATCTCCCCCGCATCCATGGCCAGGAACACCGTCCCCCTCACCACCCCTGCGGGCCCCGCCTAACTTTCCTACCATCACCCCGACGCATGGAGATCCATCCTCAAACACCGCTGCTGGGGCGCCGTCCCACGCTAGGACCCCCGCGCCTCGCAATCATCATCACTGGCAACTCGGACGACCTAGGGCTCACAGGAAAGCGCTGTGTCTCATGTCCGCCTTCTGCTTCCCCTCGCGCTCGCCACCGGCATTCATCCCTGCTACGGGCCTTCCAGAGGCTAGCGCCGCGATGGCCGACCCGGGCGCCTATGTCAACATCGCTGCGCGCCACCACCTCGCGCCGCAGCTCGCGGGGCAGCCACCGGTGACGCACGCGGGCTGGTGGGGAGGGGCGCGTCCGTAGCGCCATGGGAGGGGCATGGCATCAAGGGTGAGGGAGGGGCGTCGAGGAGGCGGACGCCAACAAGCCCACACATCCAACACCCTACCAGGTATGACAAGAACCCTCGCGTGTTGTTCGTGTCATCTCCCCACGTTGGGTGTGGGTTAGTGGGTATGATTCAATCGTACAGGTCCCAATCCAGGGCAGAATTATTTATCCCGCGCCCCATCGGATCGACTTGGTTCGTCAGTTAAGCGTAGAAACCTTAAGTCCTCATGTATTTTTTTCTAGGTCTTTGATGCTGCTGCTTCACCAAACAATGAAATGCTCTTGATGCATGATTCAGGAGCTAGGAGGATATCTATTGTCGTCGAGTTACATGTGAGGCGATTTTCTTTGCACAGTTTGACTACTCTTAATAGATTGTGTGACTCTTACCGTTGTATTATGGCTTGCCTGACCCAATGGTGATGGCATATTAGTATGATTGCTTGATTGGGTCATAGGTCCTTGACATTGTTCTTTGGGATGCTTGATCCCAAATCTTTGTGCATTCGAACAGAGATCGTGATGCACTGATGCAGATATCCTCCCACCGAATTATTGTCCTTGTAGAATTGATAACAATTAGTAAACAAAGCCAGATAAGGATGGATGGGTCTTTTAGGTCACAAAATGGGTTTGGTTGCTAATTTCCTATGGGATGTGGTTGATTGCCTGATAAATTGATGGTTGTAGTAGATAGTAACGTGCTTTCTAGAATGTTAGTGCCAATCTTTCATTTAGAATGATCGATTACGAACCTCTCCTGGTCTTCTTTACTGCACTTTGTTTTATATACAAAGTGCTGCCTTTGACATGGTTGAACAGGCCAACTCTACACTAATGTTGTTGTGCTTCTCTCAGTTCAGTTAAACTATCTCCGATCATCAATACAATGGCCACTGAATGTGCGCTGTTATTTTTGCAGGAAGTTGACTTTCCTCTATTGCTGCTGCTGTGCTCAGTGTGGATGACATTGTGCTGCCTCAGGTACATCATCTATTCCACTTTCTGAAGCTTATTCTAGCAAAAAAACCATTCACAACAATTGGTAGTATCATTGATACTACACACTGTCCTTTCTTTGCTGCAACCTGCGGAGGCAAAATATAGTACAGGGAGCCTGGTGTGCTTCTATGGCGTAGCTTCACTCTGCAGGAATTCGTAAACCAGTGCTTTGGGAACAAGATGGACTACGGGTCAAACTGTCTGAACTATTTCAGAGTCTCGTCACCTATTGTGTAAGTCTGAACGCTAGAAAGATGTTGCAAGTGAAGGACGTATGTCTGAGTTTTCATGATAAAGAGTACTCGTTGTGTTCTTTCGTTAAGAACATACTGTGAATCGACATAATATTCATTACAGACACAAGGTATGTGTTACCTAAATACTTTAAATATTTTTCCATTGTTGTCTTCAAATGAACATTTAGAAACTTCATTTTTTTTCTTACAAATAAACAAACTCATGATCATGGTTTCTTATGTTTTTGTTAAACACATGTAATGTATACAAGCAAACTTCTACATTTTTTCTATTTATTTCCCTGGTATTGAAACACATGCACCACAACGATGCAAATCTTAAAGTTACTTTACGGGGAGAACGAGCTTTGTGTTTCCCAGCTAATAATATCTACTATGAGACAACAAGCAAACCAGTTATCGTTCTCTTTGTTGGATGTTTAGCAAAATATTTTAAAGGTTTGACAACTAACATATACTTCATCCTTGCTATAACTATTCTATTGTTTATTAAGTGCTGCACAGACAATAAGTATTGAGTCCCAAATCATACAATATATTCTCCAAAATATATATGCATGTGTTAGTAATCTAATTGGTGGTGCAACATGTCACTGGTTTTTAAATCCAACCATTTTAGAAGCTGAAACCTACTACAAAAAAGGTTCATTAGTGTACATTTTACTCTTTAAAAACAATCACTTAATATTCACAATGTGAAAGTATTACTATGCAAATTAGAACCATTTTATGTTTACAAAATACAGATTTCAAAATGCAACAAAGAAATTTTTGTACAATAAATTTCCAGAAAATGTACTAACATGGTTTGATGCTTTTGGATATCAATTATACTCTATTTTCCCGAGTGGGACTACCTTAAAAAAATCGACCACATGCGTCCATGGCTGGTAGAAGCCTCATTTTGCTCACGTATACAACTTATATTTCTAAACACACAACGTGCCTTTTCTTCATCTTAGCAAATTATATTAATCTCTGAGATCTATTTGATTGCGTCACCTGGATTTCATTTACCGTATTATTTTGAGCATAAAATACAATTTACCATATTAAATAAATCTAACTTGAATATGAAACATAGCACGCAAGGGTGCGCCCCATCTACTAGTATATTAAAACTTGGTGCGATTTTCCAAGTTATGGGGCGGTCCACGTCATCAGGAAAATCATGGCCATTCGGATGGGTTGGATGTCTTGCTCGGTCGTCCAGTCCGCTTGTTTCTTTGGTCGCGAGGTCGCCGTCCCCTTCTCTCTCCCATACTTTGTGCTTCCCTCCCCCTCTGGATCCTCTGCCGCCGTCGCTCGGCTCGATGCCTCTACCACGGATGTGCTCCCACTTATCCCAAACATCGCTGCGTCCTGTCCCCCCTCCCTCTCGGATCCTCCGTCGGCTCTTGTTGATGCCTCCACCACCGCTCCAAGGAGAGCCACGGCGATTGGATCTGGATGTGTTGGGCCTCGGCGAGGTGATTATCACCGCCGCACGCAATGCGCGAAGCGAAGTTGCCCCCCCTTCGGGTCCTCAGTCGCCAGTCGCAGCCGCCCAAATCTTACGAGGGCTCAACCCAACCCAAGAGTCCTCTCCTTCACCTCACTCGCTATCTCTCTCTCCATGCAACGACTGACCCGGCAACTGCCACCGCCGTGGTCGGGTCTTCACCGGTACCACCAACGACGGCCGGGCGAACGCTGCCTCACTTCTCCACCTCATCGTCGGAGACTATTACCCACAAGGTATGCCTGCTCCCTTCTCTCCCTGTTCTTCCTTTTCGAAGCCAAGCACCCCAAATTCTAAGCTCTCTAAACCTGGACCTAGCCATGATTCCTAATTGCTTCGAGTTCTTGCAAAAATCATCGGGTGCACACATCCTGGTTTCAATCCTTTGTGCATCCACGGTGTTGTTGATTATGACTAGAGCTGCACGCTGCTGTAGACTGTACTCCTAATTGCATCGAGTAGTTGAATATGTCATTTTGTACAAACTGTCTTGTACCAAATCAGCATGAAGAATAACACACAAAAGTTCTCATCAATAGATAAATGAAAGACCAAGAGTTCACTATGCGAGTGCCGCAGTTACAAGGAGAAAGAAATATTGGAACAAACCTTCTTCCATAGTAGTGGGTGCTAATTAAACCATTGAACAAGCCTTCTGCCTCTCCTCACAGAGTTTCCCATACATCGCCATCTACACAGCAAAAAATGGAATAACAATAGCCTACCCTGTGGTTCATGGTGCATGCAGCGATTAGTATAGTTATGTTCTCAACACAGCGGGATTTTCTATCTCCCCAAAAGAAGGATATGTAGGACATATAGATCGGTGAAGAGAATCAGTCATCATTGATTGTTCTTCAGATTTCTTCATAGCCTTTTGTGCCTTGGGCGCAGCAGCCTCGGTAGTTTCCTTGACTTAGTTTGGAAGCTCTCCTGCAAAGGTAATACTAAGATGAAGTATATTCACAGTTGAAATTGATAATATAACTAGCGATTGACAGATTGAACAATTAAAATTTTGTGGTAAAAAACAGTGTCGTCTCGCACTTACATGTGGTTGCATGTCCTCTGGTCAAGAACAGCTGAGAGCATGTGAGTTCGATTTCTTAGTTGTGCATTCTGTTGGACTAGCCCGCTGGTGTCTTCAAAAGAAAGTGCAGAAAATATATTCGTGTTAGTGCATAGTAAACATAATTCATATAGTTGTTTGGTCCTGTCAACATCGCACACATTGTAAGGAATTATGATAATATTCCCTTGCAGTTCCTGGATAGTTCATTGTTTTTTTACTGCTGAATGAAGTTAGCCAAACTAAATTTGTCATCACCACCTCGGTGTAGTTCATCCTATTTGATTTTTTTACCTATACTTAATCTATGACTGGCCATGTGAACATGTACTGGCTTAGTTTCTAATGTCCACCTTCCCATCCCTGTTTTTCCCTCCTGATGTAGTTCATCCTGTTTGATTTTGTTACCTGTACTTTATCTGTGACTGGCCATGTGAACATGTACTGGCTTAGTTTCTAATGTCCACTTTCCCATCCCTGTTTTCCCCTCCAGGACTTCTTCAGTGATCTTTTGGTACATCGCTGCTGATACAAACAGCCTACCTAGACTGCTTTTGTGAAGGTATGTGTGTATATTGCTTCTTGAGGCTGACTCATGTGATTGGTGGTGTTTGGAAGATACATTAAAGTTTAATTCGACAAATGTTTTTTGCTTAGGGCTCCTAGCTTGGTGTTTCTTGTTCTGTGGTACTTGTGCATGCGAAGTAGGTGAACTGCTACTTAAATGGTACATATTTAGCTTAATTACTTACTGGTGGCATTGTAGATTATATGTTTCTGTCTTAAAGATACATTAGTAGGCTGTAGTACTCACACTGCTTCTGTTCCCATCTGTTCACACACTACATCTGTTCACAGCCTGATTCAGAGGCATGCATGAGGTTGTAGTAGGCGAGACCACCCAAAAGCACTCCCAATGCCTGACCACAAGAGCTAGCAGATAGCAGCCCTACTGTTGGCAATCCAATAATCACATACGAAGTTTTCCTTGAAATTTTCTGAGTCTTGAATTGACTTCTTCTTAATTTATAGTTTCAACTCAAAGTGAATACACTATTTTTTGCTGAACCACATTTTTCCTCTGCTCAGTTTGGCATCATTATTGTACCATAATATTATCATAATTAATCCATTCTGGTAAACTGACTCTAGAAAATTTTCTTGAATGGTTTCCTATCTTTTACAGTCTAAGCTACATTATGTGTAGGGAATTTTGCAATATACCTTCTATTTCTTGCTCACATGATTGATGTGATTTTGAATTCATTTAGCACATTGCTTTCTGAGAAGCCATTTGCAGTACAAGGATGAAACTTGGTTAGAGTGTTTACCATATGGACTGGCAGGTATCTTTCAGCCTGTTACATATTAAAGGTTATATTGGACTTTTCCGAGCTAATCTGCCTCTATTGGCATCGACAATTTACTTCAGTAGCCCCAAACAAAGCTCTGGATTGTCCTATTCCCAAGACAAGGATGTGCTCTTCTCCTGCAGTGAAACCAAAAAAGGAGGCGCGCTACTGTTCTTCCGTATTCATGTCAATGCAACAGCAGGTACAAGTAGTCTTCTTGGGAGCTACCCAGTAGTTGAGTGAGAAATTAATAAGCTATTCTAAATTAAATGTAAATATGCATTTCTGACCATAGTATGAAGTTGAAAGGTGTTTCTGTTCCTTTCCTATGTATAAGATAAACATTTTTTCTAACCCTTCTTCCTTAGGTCACTTAAATTGAAACTGATGTCTACAAAGTGCTTCCCATTTCATTATTAGATTACTGATATAGCTATGCCTAGAGAGTGGAGATAAGTGGAGGTGGCACCACCAATTCCTTGATGTACCAGGAATGTTTGGATTGTTGTATTCTGACATTGTTTGGTTCAACATATTCAAGGTGTGTTCCAAGGCTATCTTAGAAAAAAAATCCTGCAAATATTGCATCTTGATTCATCTTGTTGCCCTTTTTGTTTTTGGTTTGGACCATACTGTGATTTCTTTGAAGAATTAGTCACTCAGTCTCCCAACCACATCTCTCTCAGTCTTGCATCTTGCCCGTTCCTAATTTTGGCCATTATATATTTATAATGTGATAATGATTTGTTCTCTTCTTTTCCATGTATAGGACTCATGTGTTCTTTGTTCTCCCTATGCAGTTGGAGCGTCAGGTCTCCAACAATTAAACTAAATGGAGGAGTGGAGCTTCATATTGGGATGATGCATGCACCTTTCAAGTTTTGGAATGTTGTGCTCAAGTGCAACTTGTGATTCTACTTACTTTTGGATTTAAGTTATAGGATATTTAAAAATGGTTGATCTTGAATACTTGTTTTGGATGTTTTATGCTACAATTATATATGGATGTAGAAAAAGTTATGTACACTCATGTTGTTTAATGAAATTGTATACATGTTTGATTTGAATTTAATTAATGAACTAAAAATGTAATAAACCCATCATGTTAGTTGCCACATCACCATGCTTTATGATGAAAATATTTGTCATAATTTGTTTGTCAAGTCAGCTGTCATGTCATCTGCCACCTCATCCTACTTATAACGAAATTAATCGTCATAATTTTACTATCACGTCAGCTGCCATGTCAGCACATTTATGACGAATATATTCGTCACAAAGCTGCCACGTGGCAATGGTACAATGCTACACTCTATGACGTTTTTGGGTCTCGTTTATGATGATTTAGAGCGTCATAAATTTTATGACGAATACATTTTTGACATATTTTTGCCTTTCGTCATAAAAGGTCTTTTAACACGCATCTTCTGTGACGATGGTATTTTTGTCACAAAGTCGTCACAACAATAAAGACTATAACAAAAAAACCCTTATTTATGACGTAATGGGAATGTCATAGAAGGTCACATATGTTGTAGTGAAATGTACCATATGATGATGAAAAAGATGAGAGGCATGCAAATGAAGATACATTTGTCTCTCATGAACAAGCAAGGGTACAAGCTGAATATGTTGATGCTCCAAGATCTTCTTCCCAAGTGGTTGACAAGAGGAACTCATCGCTACTCCAAGCACATCCACAAGATCTAATCATTAGGAGTCCTTCACAAGGGATTATTACTCGCTCTCAAAAACATGCTTCATTTATTGAACATCACTCTTTTGTTTCTTATGTTGAGCCTACACGTATAGATGAGGCGCTACAGGATTCGGACTGGGTGAATGCCATGCATGAAGAATTAAACAACTTCACCCGCAATCAAGTTTGGACCCTGGACAAGCCTCCACAAGATGCAAGGATCATTCAAACAAAATGGGTGTTCCGAAACAAACAAGATGATCAAGGTGTGATTGTGCGTAACAAGGCAAGACTTGTTGCAAAGGGCTTCTCTCAAGTTGAAGGCTTAGATTTTGGAGAGACTTTTGCACCGGTTGCTCGACTTGAAGTCATCCGTATCCTACTTGCATATGCATCTTGCTATGACATAAAGCTTTATCAATTGGATGTAAAAAGTGCATTTTTAAATGGCTTCATAAATGAACTTGTATATGTTGAGCAACCATCTGGGTTTGAAGACCCTAGATATCCTAATCATGCTTACAGGTTGTCCAAGGCGCTATATGGGCTAAAGCAAGCTCCAAGGGCTTGGTATGAGCATCTTCGCGACTTCCTCATCGAAAAGGGCTTGAAGATCGGAACTGTCGACACAACTTTATTCACAAAAAACATAACAGTAATATTTTCATTTGTCAAGTTTATGTTGATGATATAATATTTGGCTCGACAAATGATTACCATTGCAAGGAATTTGGTGAGTTGATGTCGAAGGAGTTCGAGATGTCAATGTTTGGTGAGCTAACCTACTTCCTCGTCTTTCAAGTCAAGCAAATGAAAGATGGGAACTTCCTCTCACAAGAGAAGAACACCAAAGACTTGTTGAAAAGATTCAATATGGAGAAGTGCAAACCAATCAAGACACCCATGCCTAGTAATGGACATCTCGACCTAGATGAGGGAGGTAACCCTGTTGATCAAACTCGCTAATGTTCCATGTTTGGTAGTTTATTGTATCTTACCGCATCTAGGCCCAATATCATGTTTAGTGTTTGTATGTACGCTCGATTTCAAGCAAATCCTAAGAAAGCTCATCTTCACGCTGTTAAAAGAATTCTTAGGTATCTTAAGCACACCCCAAGAGTTGGCCTTTGGTATCCCAAAGGAGCTACTTTTGACTTAATTGGCTATTCCGACTCGGATTATGCCGGTTGCAAAATTGATAGAAAAAGTACATCCGGAGGATGCCACTTGCTTGGGATATCACTAGTTACATGGACATCCAAAAAGCAAAATAGTGTTTCATTGTCAACCACCGAAGCAGAATACATTGCCGCAGGTGCCTGTTGCACACAAATTCTTTATATGAAACAAACTCTTCTAGACTATGGTGTAGTTCTAGAAAGGGTACCTTTATTGTGTGACAATGAGAGTGCTGTTAAAATTGCTAATAATCCTGTACAACACTCTCGCACCAAGCACATCGATATCCGTCATCACTTCCTTAGAGATCATGTTGCTAAAGGAGATATTATTTTAGAAGGAGTGAGAATGGAAGATCAATTAGCGAACATTTTCACAAAGCCTTTAGATAAAACCCTCTTTTGTATGTTGAGAAATGAGCTAAATATTCTTGATCTCAGAAATTTTACTTAATCTCAAAATGGTGATGTCAAGCTTGCATTGCATATTTAAACTCCTTGTATTGCATCTAGGGCTTGTCTAACCTAGTTAAGATAACCGCCAACAAAGCGAGTGAAAAAAGCTTAACTCGGGCTCAAACTTGACAAGTCTTAGCATTTATGCTTTTTGGTACTTAAAATTTTATTCACTATGCAATTGTTGGTTCTTGAGATATGCATGTGGTACTACACTTAGGGGGAGTATTCAAAACTCAATTCGCTCATGAAACCTCTAGTGCAAAACTGAAATGCAAATCTCACCATTTGACTATTTTCTCTAAAAACTATCTAGCCTATGGAAAGATATTTTTGAAAAATATGAGAGAATATGTGAGGGTACCAATACCTGTCCCAACAGGTGTTCTTTTGTGTGCTTATAAGTTGGGATTTGGTTTGGTTCAAAATTTCCTAGAAAATTGCAAAATTCCCTCTGTCTGGGCTCACCGGGCAGTTCGTTGTGCACCGGACACTGCACTGTGCAATGTCCAGTGCACCGGCAGGGCACGCGCAGATCCCCTTCTATGCTGCCCTATCTGGTGGTTCACCGGACAACTACTATGCGCTATCGGGTGTGCACCGGACAGGCACTGTACAATGTCTAGTGTGCCCATAACCCGTTTTTAGGAACACTCTCCCTGCCCGAGCCCGAGGCCAAGGCTCACCTCTCTCTGTCTCTGTTTCTATCTAGGCGCTCACATTCTCCTCTCCCATCACCGGCGACCTTCGGCCACTGGTGCTCCGGTGAAGGTCTTGCTCCTGCTTGTGCTTGTCCTTCTCATCTCCCTGCTAAGCTTCCCCTGCCTCCCTTTCCCTCTCTCCCTCAGTTCTCTCTGCTTAGTGGGAAAGTTTACACCATCTTTTGCAAAACCTTCAAATCTATGAATTCTTGGCAATTTGTCTGTGAAAATGTGTGCATGTGTGTCCTTTGAGCTCTCCTGCAGGTTCATCTCTCCCTTTGGGAGGTTTCAAACCCTAAATCATCCATTTCACCGCTTCCTTAATCCCCGCGCACCACGTGTTTGGTGAAATGTCCAAACCACTCAAGTTTGCTCAAATCAACCCTAGTTTTTCCAGCACCCTCCTGCCACCTCCAGTAACACTCACGCCAAATTTCACGCCTATCCAATATCCCAGACACCGGGTATACCACTGTTTCCCATTTATAGCGATCGTTTCTGAGCCGAGTGCCAAAAAATTGTTTTTCTCCGCAAAATTTCAAACCAAGCTCACACTTCACTCATATTTACTCATATATACCTATCTATGAAGTATCGACTCAATCCCACGTCATTTCATGCCTCTTTTCAAATTTCAAATCTCCTATGACACAATTCATCGTTATCGAGTCATTTGACCCCCGTCTCTCCAAATCGCCTAGTTTTTGTGTCTTCACTCTTTGTGTATGTATTTATTCACATTTCATATACTTATGACTATGTGACTAATATGTGCTTACCTCTTCTATCATTTCAGTGATCTCGCCTGCCATGTGCCTGTCTCCTATCCTACCTGGATCTTCTCTCTCTCGTGAGATTTCTAGGTAGCTATCACTCGTTTGAGATCCTACCGACTGCTCTCTACTCCTTCTTATCTTTTCACTCTATCATGCAGCAGTCAGGTCAGGATGGTGCGGACGAAAAATGTCTCATCGTTAGGGGGAGGAGACGACAAGGACCCTCCTCGCCCCTTCAGGCAGGTCAAGGGGAACACTGTTTATCTCGAGCAGCAGGAGGGCAGAAAGAAGCATCGTATGGATAGAACCGCTCGTGCAGCACTTGCAGCGGCAGCAGCAGCAGAGCAGGCTGAGTGGGGAGGACAGCTACAGATCTCCTTAGATCAGATAGCCTATCGGGTTCATCGCCTCGCATCTCGGCCTCGCTCCACTGCTCCCTCCACACCTTCTGCCACTGTGTCTACTCCACCTCCCACTTCACCACCTCCTGTCACTCCAAATCCATCCACCACTTCTGCCATACCCACCACCTCCACCACACCAGCTTCCACTGCTTCCCCTCCTGCTCCCATTTCCTCTCCGCCCATTACTCCACCTCGCTTCAGGGAGCTTGACGAGACTGAGGTGCGACCACTGGCTATTGATTCGCGTCTACTCGACCTTCAGCGTGCTACTGTAGCCCGGGTACATCGATTCAGACACCTACCCGTGGAGTCCTGGTTGCTAGCTCAGAGGGACCCTGCGGCTGCGCCTCTCTTCAGTACCAAGACTCAGGAGTCTTTCTTTCGGGGCACAGCTGATAGCTCAGATTGCCTTGCGAGCGCACCGGCTTCTAGATTTACCTACTTTTCTATAGCCGTCGATGCCAATTCAGAGGGTCATCTTACCTATCTGCCAGGACTGCTTTCACTGTTGACCACGAGTGTCGGGTATATTGAGAAGTGGGTCAGAGTGTTCTATGCCACCGTGTGGATTGACCTTGACCATCAGTGGATGTGTTTCCGTTTTGAGCGAGAGGATGTCACTTTGCATGCCAATCAGATTCGGTGGCTCTTTGGATTTCCAGAGTCGACGACTAGGCTCGACAGTCTGTGCTATGGCACTTTGGATCCTCCTCGTCGCCCTCACGGCGGAGTTGCACCCGCTACAGCTCACGTCGCAGCCATGTTTAGACCTCCTTTCATAGATGGGTCACGACGATCTCCTGCTGACTTCACTCCTGCAAAGAAGTTTCTATATGAGCTGATGAGACGTACACTGCTACCTAGGATGGGATACAAAGAGGCCACCACTCATATTCAGCTATGGCTACTTGGTGCCTTGGTCTCACATTCAGAGTTCGACGTGGTTGACTTCCTTATTTGTGAAATCGAGGACACAGTATTGGATGGTATTTGTGCTCGCTGTCAGCTGCCATATGCTCATTACCTCTGTCACATCTTTGTGGAGCTGATCAGGCCTCCTTGTTCTAGGGCACCCTCGAGGCCTCTCGCCTTCAGTTCAGTTTCTATCATCCAACTCCTGAGGACCCAGTACCAGTGCCAGATCCAGTGTTAGATATCTGGACTGAGGATGAGACCTTCAGACAGTTCGAGACCCAGTGTGCCTTTGCTGACACTTCTTCAGATGATGATGAGGGTCTAGGGATCCCACCACCGCCTCCTGTGCCACCTCGCTCACATGATCATGAGGCAGGTAGTTCCAGTGCTGCTCTTGCTACCCCACCAGCTATTGACCCTGCTATGGCCGCTATTCTTCAATCACTTACACAGTAGCAAGCACATCTGGCAGCAGAGCAGGCTCGATAGGCAGCCATCCAGCAGCAGATGTCCGAACGGATGCTCTCCATGTTTCAGACTATCCAGGACCGTCAGGACACTCTTCAACACTAGCTCTTTGCAGAGAGGGCCAAGCACCGGGCGTTCATGATGCATATCCTTTAGCACACCGGTGTTTAGCTCCCTCCAGTACAGTCTGCTCCTCCTCTAGCTCTTCAGGCTGCCATCGTACCAGCTCTTCCGGTAGGACCCCCACTTCCCTCGTTTGGTCCTTCTCCTTCTACGCTCAGGCCGGTCACTTTGGACTTCTCGTCACCAGTCATCGGACCCGCCAGCGCTCAGCCGCTAGTGCCACCAGCACCTGGTATTACCACTGCTGTTGTGGTGGTGTCCGTGACTGCACCAGCTCCGGTGGATCCTGTATCACAGTCTTCATCAGAGTTAGTACTAGCTCTAGCTTCTACTGCAGATCCTGGATCTAAGACTGACTCTGATTCTCAGCTTGCGTTTGCGCTTCTACCTCGACCGCGACCGAATGCGCCCTCGCCTCCTCCTTCCTCTTCTGGTGTGTAGGTTCGGGTAACCCTTTTGGTGTTTGATGCCAAAGGGGGAGAGATATGAGTTGTGAGAGCTAGAGGGAGTTAGGGAGTTAGTTGAGAGTGCCTTTTGATATTTTGATGTAATATATTTGCTTGATACTCTCTATACTAGATCCACTTTTGTATGACGCTTAACTCACAAACTCTATGATATGCTCTCGCTGTTTGTTATTGACTGTGTGTGTATTATGTTTTCACCTAAGATGTTATCACCAGTCGTTCAGATCTTGTTCATGGATTTCATTTCATTCTTATATGAACAAGAAACTTACGTAGTGTATGCGCCTATACTTACTATTCTTTTACACGCCTCTTTCAGTCAAGATTATTGAGTATAACTAACCATCTTCTCTATTGGCAGAAAAACAAACAAACTACTCCCACACTCTTGTAGGGTTGTCATCAATCACCAAAAAGGGGGAGATTGAAAGTATCTAGGCCCCTGGATGGTTTTAGTGATTAATGACAACGTAATATTATATGTGACTAACATGTGTTTTGCAGAGCAAATGGTAAGTTAGGTCACATTATAGGAAGTTGTACTACAATGGTGAAAACAATCCCTGAGATGAGAATTTGAAGAGACGGCCAAAACGACAAATCAAAAGTTGAAGGTCTTCGTATTCCGAGTGTCAAAGGAGTTGCGGACACTCGGTATAGAATTAGGTCTTCTATTTTATTTTAGCCGTACTATAAAGATGGGTTGTGGATGAGTAGTTTGACTAAGAGAATTCTAGTGTAGTGTTGGTGCATATTCACACTCACATCTAGTGCTAGGTGTCACTCTATAACACACGAGTTAGAACGAAAACGAATTCAAAAATCAGAAGGAAAAAGAAGTTAGGGTTTCTATCTTAGGGGCACCGGACTGTCCGGTGCACCCTCTGACAGTGGGGCCAACCAGCCTCAGGGGCAGCGCCTTTGCCCCCGAGAAAACCCGAGAGCAACGAGTTGGGAAAAAGAATTTTAGTCGCCACAACGGACTATCCGGTGTGCACCGGACAAGTACTATTCACTGTCCGGTGTGCCATCAAGTCAACGGCTAGCTGTCAGAACTAGCCGTTGGAGACGTCCGTTGGCGCACCGGTGGCGTACCGGACTGTCCGGTGTGCCCATGCACAGAATAGCCTGGTAACGGCTAGTTTGGTGGGTGGGGCTATTTATACCCCCTCCACCTACCATATTGAGAGTCTTGCTACCCACATTGATGATCATACATTGCTAGAGCATTGCAAGCACCACAAAGCATAGTGAGGTGATTAGAAAATCTTAATCCCGCATTAGGGCCTCATTAGTGCAAGTGAGAGCCACCTAGAGCACACACCACATGCATTAGGCTTCTCTTGGTCAAGTGAAAGTCTATGGCTTATTACTCTTGTGTATAAATTATAATTATTAAAATGGAATTCAATTCCAACGAAACAAACGGGGCCTTGGTGATCCGCATCACCTAGACGGCTTGGTGGCATTTGGAGCACGGTGATCACGTTGGAGGATTTGTTGGCGACCCGGCTCGAGATTGTAAGCGGTCGTGAGGGACCCACCGCACCGGAGTGACAAAGGATCACCTCATAGTGAGCACTTGGTTTTTGCAAGGACTAAGGGGGAGTGATACCCTTGCGCGGGTGCTCCAACGAGGACCAGGGAAGAGTGTTGACTCTTTGATACCTCAGCAAAAAATTGGAGGAGTCTTCTAAACCTTGCTTTACATTCCGCATTTAATTCAAGCATTTTACTTTGTTCAATTTTTTAGCAAGTAGTTGAAGTAATGTCTTAGGATTGTTATCTTTCTAGTAGTTTTCTCTTATTGCTAGTAGTTGGGTGAAGTTGGGCTCTAGCTTAGAGTTTAAATATTTGCTTAGGGTTTAATTGTTGTTGATTTTTTAGAAAAGCCCAATTCACCTCCCTCTTGGGCATCGTGATCCTTTGAAAGGACCTTCGTCCTCCGAAGCATTACCTCCTCATGGATATAATGATCATCAGACGAAGGTTATGAAGGACATACCTTCATCACCTTGTGAGTAAATGATAATACATAGGGATGAAGATAATAGTATAATTCACTTATTCATTCATATCTGTACCCCATAAAGTTTATAAGAATATTAATAGAAATCTATATTACATTGATACCTTCGATTTGCTCGGAGGTCTTGACGTGAGAATGATTACAATTCAGTGTGAACAGTACGGTGCTACTGTTCATCTATTTATAGGCACGGGACATAGCCTAGGTAAAATTACATATATGACCTTCAACATTTGCTCATAATCATGACGTTAATCGCTAAGGACTAGCTAGTCTTTTCATCTTTTGTTTAAGCCAAAGCTAGTGGTATCCTCGACGCTCGCCATCGTAGCTTCCAGACAAGATCTTCGTCTTGAGGAGCTTTGGTAGTGAGAAAGGGAAATCCTCAGCATCACTTTGTCGATGGTCTATGTCTTGAGGACCTTCGGCGGAGAAGAAGACTCCCAACAGGATTGTTTTCACTGTTGCAACACAACCTCCTGTAATGCGACCTAACTTACCATTTGCTCTGCAAAACACACGTTAGTAACATATAATCTTATGTTGTCATTAATCACTAAAACCAACAAGGGGCCTAGATGCTTTCAATCTCCCCCTTTTTGGTGATTGATGACAACCCTACAAGAGTGTGAGAGTATTTTGTTTGTTTTCTGTCAATAGAGAAGATGGTTAGTGATACTCAACAAGTTTGACAGAAAAAGTTATGTAATAAAGTAGTAAGTATAAGCGCATACACAACATAAGATTCTTGTTCACATAAGTATGAAATGAGGTCCACGAACAAGAACTGAATGACTGGTGACAACATCATAGGTGAAAACATAATACACACACACATGGTCATTAACAAACATCCTGAGAGAATATCATAAAGATTGTGAATTAAACATCATACAAAAGTGGAGCTACTATAAAGAGTATCATGCATATATATTACAACAAAAGTTTAAGAGCTCTCTCAACTAACTCCCTAACTCCCACTGGCTCTCACAACTCACATCTCTCCCCCTTTGGCGTCAAACACCAAAAGGGTGACCCGAACCTACACCCTAGAAGAAGGAGGAGGAGAAGGCACATCAGGTTACGGTCGAGGCAGAAGAGCAAACGCAAGCAGAGTATCTGAGTCAATCTCGGATCCAGGATCTGCAGTAGAGGCTGGAGCTAGTGCTAACTCTGACGCTGGCTATGATGCAGTATCTGCTGGAGCTGGAGCAGTCATGGAAAAAACCACGTCAACAGTGGTAACAACAGATACTGGAGGCACCAGTGACTGAGCGCTGATAGTTCCGACGACCTGGGTCGAGAAGTCCAGGGTGACCGGCCTAAGCGGAGAGATGGAAGGACCAAAGGAGTGGAGCTAGAGTCCTGACTGAATAGCTGGCACAACGACAGCATGAAGTGTTGGTGGAGGAGGTGACTGCTCTAGAGGGATCGAAACACCAGTGTGCTAGAGAATATGAGTCATGAACGTCTAGTGCTCTGCCCTGTCTGCGAGGAGCTGCTACTGGAGAGTGTCCTAGCAGTCCTGAATAGTGTGGAACATCGACAACATCCGCTCGGACAACTACTGCTGGATAGTAGACTGCTTGGCCTACTCTGCTGCCTGTTCGGCCTACTCTACAGCCATATGAGCCTGCTGCTGAGTGAGCGACTGAAGGATGGCAGCTAGAGTGGGGTCTATCGCTGGAGGAGCAGCCGGAGGAGCAGCACTGGAACCACCAGCCTCCTGATCATGGGAACGAGGTGACATAGGAGGTGGTGGCAGAATCCCCAGATCCTCATCATCGTCGGAAGAAGTATCAGCAGCTGCACCCTAATCCTCAAACTATCTGACGGTCTCGTCCTCAACCTTGATATCTGATGCCAGCGGATCAACTGGAGCTGGAGTTGTGTCCTCAGAAGCTGGGCGATAGAAACCAAACTATAGTCTGGAGGCATCAAGGGTGTCCTGGAACTGAGAAGGTTGGATCAGCTGAGCAAATATGTGGCATAAGTAGTGAGCATAAGGCAGCTGACGCCGAGCCCGAAGACCATCCAAAATTGTATCCTCAATCTCGCAAATCAAGAAGTCGACCACGTCAAACTCAGAGTGAGAGATCAAGGCACTGAGTAGCTAGAGCTAGATATGAGTGGTGGCCTCTCTATATCCCATCCTCGGTAGCAGCGTGCGCCTCATGAGCTCATATAGAACTTCGCTGCTAGAGATAAATCTGCTGGAGAACGCCGCAACCCATCTGTGAATAGAGGACGAAACAGGGTGGCGACGTGAGCAGTGGCAGGGGCTACTCCGCCGTGAGGGCGACAAGGAGGGTCTGAAGTGTCATAACACAAGCTGTGGAGTCTCGTCGAGGACTCAGGAAATCCAAAGAGCTCTTTGATCTGAGTAGCATGCAAGGTCACATCCTCTCGCTCAAATCTGAATCTCATCCACTGATGATCCAGGTCAATCCAAACTGTGTCATAGAAAACTCTGACCCACTCCTCAACATATCTGCCACTGAAGGTCAGGAGAGAGTATAAACCTGGCAGATATGTGATCTGACCCTCTGACTCTGCACTGGCTATTGAACGGAAGGCGGTGAGATCTAAACGCAGGTACGCTCTCAGGGCAATCTGAGAAGATAATTGTGCCCTAAAGGACTCCTAGGTCCTGGTGCTGAACAGTGGCGCAGCCGCTGGGTCTCTCTGAGCTAGCAACATCGAGTCCATGGATACGTGTCTGAACCGACGTACCCTAGCAGTCGTGGCCCGCTGAAGGTCGAACAGTCGAGGATCAGCACGAGTGGTCGCACCTCAGTCTCGTCACGCTCCCGGAAGTGGGGTGGAGGAAAAGGTGGAGCGAAAGCGAGAGCGGGAGCAGTGGAAGCTAGAGTGGTGGAGGTGGTGGTAGTAGTGGGTGTGGTGGAAGGCTCGGGAGCGGCAAGAGCTGGTGAAGTGGTAGGTGGAGTGGAGACTGGGTCTGAGGGAGTGGATCGAGCTATGGAGGAGCGAGTCCAAGACGAGAGGTGACGGACTTGGAAGGCGATCTTATCAGAATAAATCCTCAACTGACCTCCCTACTCTGCCTGATCTGCTGTGGCAATCGCTACACGGTGGCTCTGTCTAGACGTCTCTTCTTCTTGCTCCCCTACCAGTCAAGGTAGACAGTCTTCCCCTTGTCCTATCTAAAGGGGTGAGGAGGCTCCTGGTCATCTCCTCCCCCCTAACGGTGTGACATTTTTTGTCTGCACCATCCTGAAAAGGCTACTGACACGCTGCAAGATAAGGAGAAAAGGTAAGCGAAAGCAGAAGAGCAGTAGGTAATGCCTGATTAGAGTGCAATATCTACTTGGGAACGTCTCGAGAGAGACGAACTAGGCAGGACAGGAGACATGCAGGTGGGTAGGCGAAATCACTGAAATGACAGAAGAGGTGAGCACGTATCAGTCACATAGTCATAAGTATATGAAATGTGAATAAATACATACACAGAGAGTTATGACACAAAAATGGAGTGATTTGGAGAAACAGAGGTCAACCCACGCGAGAACGACGTTTGAACGGTGAATTGTGCCATAGAGAGTTTTAAATTTGAAATGGGCATGAAATGACTGGGAATTGAGCCGATACTTCACGGATAGGTATATATGTATTAAAATGAGTGAAGTGAGTGCTTCGTTTGAAGTTTGGCAGAGGAAAAATATTTTTAGCACTAAGCTCGAAACATATCACCATAAAGGTAAACAGGTTGTGAAACAGGTGTCTGGAATATCGGATAGGTGTGAAAATTTGTGTGGGTGTACTGGTAGTAGCTGGAGTGGGCTACAAAAGGTTGGGGTCCATTTGAGCTATTTTGATTGGTTTGGGTATTTCACCGAGCACTTGGTGTGCGGGGTTTTGGATAGGTGGTGAAATGGCTATTTTAGAGTTTAAAACCTCCCAAAGGGAGAGAGGAACCTGCAGGGAACCTCACTGGAGGATAGTGGAGACATTGGCACAGAGGAATTGCACACAATTTCACAAGATTTGAGAGAGTTGCAAAAGGTGGGAGGAGAAGCTCTTTACTGCACAGAATACCGGAGAGAGAGAGAGGAGAGGAGATCTCCTCACCAGGGGAAGGAAGGGGCTTGAGCGCTGGCTGGAGAAGAGGTCGCCGGAGCTGGAGGACAGCAACCACTGGCGATGAATCCCTGGGCGGTGGCAGAGAGGAAAATAGAGACAGAGGCTAAGCGCGAAGAACTGATGCCTGGCCTCAGTCATGGGCAGGAGAAGGTTTTTTTAAAAACGCATCATGAGCACACCGAACAGTGTACAGTGCCTGTCCAATGCACACCGGATAGCGCACAGTGACTATCCGGTGAACCATTGGACATTGCAGCACAGTGGAGGATCCAAGTGCGCCTAGCTGGTGCACTGGACTGTCCGGTGAGCCTAGACAGAGGCAATTTGGAATTTTTCTAGGAAATTTTGAACCAAACCAAATCCCAATTTATAAGCACACAAAAGAACACATGTTGGGACAGGTATTGGTACCCTCACATATTCTCTCATATTTTTTAAAATATTGTGCGATAGGCTAGATAGTGTTTAGAGAAAATAGGCAAATGGTGAGATTTTGCATTTGGGTATTGCACTAGAGGTTTCATGCATAAATTGAGTTGTGAATACTCCCCCTAAGTGTAGTACCACATGCATATCTCAAAAACCAACAATTGCATAGTAAATGAAATTTAAGTACCAAAAGCTTAAAAGCTAGAACTTGTCAAGTTTGAGCCCGAGTTAAGCTTTTTCACTTGCCTTGCTGGCGGTTATCTTAACTAGGTTAGACAAGCCCTAGAGCAATACAAGAAATTTAAATATGCAATGCAAGCTTGACATCACCATTTTATGATTAAGTAAAATTTCTGAGATCAAGAATATTTAGCTCATTCCTCAACATACAAAAGCGGGTTTTGTCTAAAGGCTTTGTGAAATTACCCGCTAATTGATTTTTTGATCTCACTCCTAATATTATATCTCCTTTAGCAACATGATCTCTAAGGAAGTGATGAAGGATATCAATGTGCTTGGTGCAAGAGTGTTGTATAGGATTATTAACAATTTTAACAACACTCTCATTATCACACAACAATGGTACCTTTTCTAGAACTACACCATAATCTAGAAGAGTTTGTTTTATATAAATAATTTGTGTGCAACAAGCACCCACGGCAATGTATTCCGCTTCGGTGGTTGACAAGGCAACATTGTTTTGCTTTTTAGAGGTCCATGAAACTAGTGATCTCCCAAGCAAATGGCATCCTCCGGATGTAATTTTCCTATAAATTTTGCAACCGGCGTGATCCAGATTGGAATAGCCAATTAATTCAAAAGTAGCTCCTTTGGGATACCAAAGACCAACGCTTGGGGTGTTCTTAAGGTACCTAACAATTCTTTTAACAGTGCTAAGATGAGCTTTCTTAGGATTTGCTTGAAATCGAGCACACATATAGACACTAAACATGATATTGGACCTAGATGTGGTAAGATACAATAAACTACCAATCATAGAACGGTATAGAGTTTGATCAACTGGGTTACCTCCCTCATCTAGGTCGAGATGTCCATTAGTAGGTATGGGTGTCTTGATTGGTTTGCAACTCTCCATTTTGAATCTTTTCAACAAGTCTTTGGTGTACTTCTCTTGTGAGAGGAAATTGCCATCTTTTATTTGCTTGACTTAGAAGCCAAGGAAGAAGGTTAGCTCACCAATCGTTGACATCTCGAACTCCTTCGACATCAACTCACCAAATTCCTTTGAGTAGTGTCGACGGTCCCGATCTTGAAGCCCTTCTCAATGAGGAAGTCGCGAAGATGCTCATACCAAGCCCTTGGAGCTTGCTTTAGAACATATAGCGCCTTGGACAACCTATAAGCATGATTAGGATATCTAAGGTCTTTAAACCCAGGTGGTTGCTCAACATATACTAGTTCATTTATGAAGCCATTTAAAAATGCACTTTTTACATCCATTTGATAAAGTTTTATGTCGTAGCAGGATGCAAATGCAAGAAGGATACATATGGCTTCAAGTCGAGCAACAGGTGCAAAGGTCTCTCCAAAATCTAAACCTTCAACTTGAGAGAACCCCTTTGCAACAAGCCTTGCCTTGTTCCGCACAACTACACCTTGACCATCTTGTTTGTTTCGGAACACCCATTTTGTTCCAACGACTCTTGCATCGTGTGGAGGCTTCTCTAGGGTCCAAACTTGATTCCAGGTGAAGTTGTTTAATTCTTCATGCATGGCATTCACCCAGTCTGGATCCTGTAGCGCCTCATCTATACATGTAGGCTCAACACAAAAAATGAAAGAGTGATGTTCAATAAATGAAGCATATCTTTGAGAACGAGTAATAACCCCTTGTGAAGGACTTCCAATGATAAGATCTTGTGGATGTGCTTGTAGTAGTGATGAGTTCCTCTTGTCAACCACTTGGGAAGAAGATCTTGGAGCATCAACATCTTCAACTTGTACCCTTGAGTTCATCAAGATCGTGTGGATGTGCTTGTAGTAGTGATGAGTTCATGAGAGACAAATGTATCTTCATTTGCATGTCTCTCATTGTTTTCATCCTCCTGTGGTACATTTGATGAAGAAGGCCTATTGATATCTTGCACCTCTTCTTCATCTTATTTTGGTTTGATGGCTCCAATTGGCATATTCTTCATGGCTTCCCTAAGTGGTTCATCACCTATATCATCAAGATTTTCAAGTGATCGTTGGGAGACATTAGTCTCATCAAATTCCACATCATATGTTTCTTCCACCACGCTAGTGGCATGGTTGAATACTCGATATGCTTTGGATTTTGATGAATAACCAAGTAAGAAACCAATGTCACAACATCTTTGAAACTTCCCTAGGTGATGGCGTTTCTTGTAGATATAGCATTTGCATCCAAACACCCGAAAGGAGACATCTGGCGTTTTTCCATTAGCAGATCATAGGGAGTCTTCTCAAGTAGCCGGTGAGGAAATAGTCTGTTTGATGCATAGCATGCAGTGTTGACAGCTTCAACCCAAAACCTCTCTGGTGTGTTATACTCGTCAATAATTGTCCTTGCAAGAGTGACCAAAGTTTTGTTCTTTTTTCAACAACTCAATTTTGTTGAGGTGTATATGTTGCAGAAACTTCATGCTTGATCCCAATTTCATCACAGTACTCATGAATATTGGTGTTGTTAAATTCCTTTCCATTATCACTTCTTATTTTCTTGATTTTGCAGTCAAATTCATTTTGAGCTTTCTTGGCAAATTTCTTGAATATTGATGCAACCTCAGACTTGTCATGAAGAAAGAACACCCAAGTGTATCTTGAAAAATCAACAACAATTACTAGACAATAGAGGTTGACACCTACACAAGCATAAGTTGTTGGTCCAAATAGATCCATATGAAGTAACTCTAGTGGCCTTGATGTTGACATAAAAGCTTTTGTAGGGTGAGTGTTAGCAACTTGCTTTCCAGCCTAACAAGCACTACAAAGCTTGTCCTTTTCGAATACAATATCATTCAATCCTCTAACCATGTCTTTCTTTAGAGTATTCTTGAGTGTGCTCATTCCAACATGTGCAAGCCTTCTATGCCATAGACATCCAAGAGATGCTTTGGTAAAGAGGCAAGTCTTTAGGTTTGCATCTTTAGAAGAGAAATCCACTAAGTATAGGTTGTTGTATCTAAATCCTTTGAATATCACTAACTCATCATCCATTTTAGACACGCAACCTCTGTAGGAGTGAATAAGCACTGAACGCCAAGATCACAAAGTTGACCCACTGATAGCAAGTTGAAGCTTAATGGTGCAACCAAGAGAACATTTGAAATTGAAAGCTCATTTGAAATTGCCACCTTGCCAAGCCCTTGAACTTTTCCTTTTGAATTATCCCCAAAAATGTTTTTACCTTGTTCATCAACATCTTCATCTAGTGAGGTGAACATCTGTAGGTTTGCAGTCATATGTTGAGTGCATCCACTGTCAATTACCCAATGGCTCCTACCAGTCTTGTAGTTCACCTACAAGAACAAACAAATCAAGCTTCAATCTTAGGGGTCCTTGTAATGCCCTAAAAATTAATCCATATTTATAATCCAAACATGGTGTGTACTATGGATGATCGGAGGTCGTAGATGTATAGATCTCATCAAGATGATTCTGATCAATCACTAGTTTGCCTTGTTTGGAGTCCGGATGAGTCTTTTCGAGTGTCGGTTCATCTGAGCCATTGGATATTAGGATTGTGGAAGTTTTCTTATATTTATACCTCCCTAACCCTAGAAGCCACATCCTCCCACCCCTAGCAGCCATCACCCTTTTGTGCCTTGCCCCAAGAGAAGAGAGGAAGAAAAATGGAGAGAAGAGAGGGGAGATGATGGCATACCGTCGCCCATCGTCGTCGTTCCTCTCCAAGAATTGGTTGGATTTCCTTTCCTCTCTCTCTTTTCTCCACTTGATGAATGCTTTCCCTTGTTTTGGATGAGTTTTAGGCCCTGCAATTAGCCTTTCTTGGTTGGATTAGATAGGGGATTAGATTTTGATCTCGAAATTAGTCCCTGCAGGGTGACAGATTCGACAGTTTTTGTTCATGCCAGTTTTTTGTGGTCTTAGTGGCTTCAAACAAATAACAAGTCTATCTATGAGTCGTAGATAATTTGTAGATCTTTCCGTGGTCGCAAAGAACACCTCAATCGGACATCAGATCAGAGAGTTATTGCAGTTTGATTATAGCAGTTTTTCAGTCTCATAATTCTGTGTAGAATCTGTTCTCTTAAGATTTAGGCAAATTTATCAACAGAATTAAACTTTGTGTTTGTAAGAGAAGTTGTAGATAATTTCATAAGCTTTCTAGATTGATAAAGAGTGTATTCATATGAATTTTGAAACTCCAGTTATGTTTGTTTTACTATGGTTGTTCCTGTTTGCCTCACAAAAATGAGCGGGTCTGTTCATTGGTGGGTTTCATCTAGTAAATGGCCGAATTGGCTCTTTCAACTATGGAGACTTTTGTAGAGGGATAAAAGTTCTTACTGCCAGCAGAATTTCATAATTTGTGGTTGAGTAGTTTGGGAGATATCGAATTTTGAAGTTAACTATGCTGCTATCTGAAACAGATTCAGTCAGATACCTTGTCAGATGTTTTAGAACTTATAGATGGCAAAATTTAATTATCCATTGAATACTGAAGTTGTAGAGTATTTTGTGTAGATACTCCTAGAGTATTTGTTTGATATCACAACTGTTATAATTTTAAATATACAAAATTAACAAATAGCACTGCTGCTGTTTAGCATGTGGTTCAGGGTGGGAGTCTTTCCACCGGGTCTTGGTTTCAAGTGTAGGAGCGATTTGTTGATTGTTGGCAAATGTTTATGAAATATTTGTACTAAGTTTTATGTCCGCTAGTAGGTGGCTACACTCCGGATCATGCCTAGTACATTCTTCTTCTTCGATGAAGGCAAGTGAATGTAGCGGTGGTTGCTACCGTTTTGACTTGTTATTTTTATCGCCTACACTCTAAGATTCAGAATTATAGAATTCTTTCATAATTGAACTCTATGATGATGTTGTACTTGATTGTATTATATTGATGCTCAATCATATATTGAGGATGATTATGGTTCGAGTATAACCCATGAGATTAATTCACGTATTTGAAAGAAGATGAAGTATTATTTGAGGTTTGTATTGTATCTGAAGGAAGGTAAAGTATTATTTGAGGTTTGTATTGTATCTGAAGGAAGATGAAGTATTGTTTGAGATTTGTATTGTATGTGAAGAAAGTTAAGTATATTGATAAATGCAGCATGCCATATGCATTGCATGATTCATTTGCATCTGAAGTTTTGTCGTGACCTATGGTCCGACCGTACCAGTATAACTTAGCATCGTACGTTGCCTGAGGAGGGGTACTGTAACACCCCGGGATCCACAAACACCCCAGAATGCTACTAAACTACACATCTAACATTCATATATAAAATTTTGACAGCATCTCCTTTGAAAATTGCATAAACGGGGGAAGCAACAAAGTATAAATAGATATCATGATAAGAAAACATATAAGACATTAATAATCTGCTAGCAATGGGAAGACAACCATAACAACATGAACTGAATTAATCAGTGCGCTCGACTAGTTAAAAAACAAACATCCTTTGACAAGAAGTTTCTAATTAAATCATGGCTGTGTCTGGGCAGCATTATTATGAGAGTGAAGGTGGATGTGCTGCTACTTCCCACTCCCCTTGATGAGCAACAAGCACCTGCATTGAGTAATGCAAGAGTGAGATGAAACATCTCAGCAAGCTAATTGTTCTGACGAGATATTTAAACCACAAATTGAATTCATCAACACTTTAAAAGAGTCACAATTAAAAATCAGAAATACTTGTAGATATAGAACTCAGTAGTCCCACTATAACCAATACCATCTCATTTCCTCAAACAACCACAATAGGTTCTATAACACTTCTCTGCGTCAACAATACCTGCAAATATCACTTCAATGTATGCATAGGAATGCAATGTGTAGGTACTCTATCTTCATACCTCTGGGGTATAAAACCACATCATCTGCAAATATCACTTCAATGAATGCATATGAATGCAATGCATATGTCCTCTGCCTTCATACCTCTAAGGGTATGAAGCCGCATCGTACCCCTTCTCGGGCAACGTACGATGCTAAGTTGTACCGGTACTGTCGGACCATAGGTCACGACAAAACTTCATATGCAAATGAGTCATGCAATGTATATGGCATGCTACATTTATCAATAAACTTCACTTTCTTCAGATACAACACAAACCTCAAATAATACTTTATTTACCTTCAGATACAATACCAACCTCAAATAATACTTCATTTACCTTCAGGGGTGTGAATTAATCTCATGAGTCATACTCAAATCATAATCATCATCAATATATGATTGAGCATCAGTATAATACAAGCAAGTAAAGCATCACCATAGAATCCAATTATGAAAGAATCTAATACTTCTAAATATTAGAGTGTAGGCAATAGAAATAACAGGTCAGAACGGAAGCAACCACCACTACATTCACTTGCCTTCATCGAAGAAGAAGAAATGTACTAGACATGATCTGGAGTGTAGCCACCTGCTAGTGGGCATAAAACTTAGTACAAATATTTCACAAACATTTGCCATCAATCAACAAAACACTCCTACACTTGAAACCAAGACCCAGTGGAAAGACTCCCACCCTGAACCACATGCCATACAGCAGCAACGCTGTTTGTTAATTTTGTATCTTTAAAATTAAAACAGCGGTGATATCAAACAAATACTCTAGGAGTATCTACACAAAATACTCTACAACTTCAGTATTCAATAGATAATTAAATTCTGCCATCTACAAGTTCTAAAACATCTGACAAGATAACTGACTGAATCTGTTTTAGACAGCAGTATGGTTAACTTTAAAAATTCGATATCTCCCAAACTACTAAACCAAAAATTATGAAATTCTGCTGGAAGTAAGAACTTTTATCCCTCTACAAAAGTCTCCATAGTTGGAAGAGCCAATTCGGCCACTGACTAGATGAAACCCACCAGTGAACAGACCCACTCATTTTTGTCAGGTAAACAGGAATAGCCACAGTAAAACAAACATAACTGGAGTTTCACAAATCATATTAATGCACTCTTTAACAATCTGGAAAGCTTATGAAATTATCTACAACTTCTTTTACCAACCCACAGTTTAATTCTGTTGATAAAATTGCCTAAATCTTAAGGGAACAGATTCTGCACAGAATTATGAGACTGAAAAACTGCTATAGTAAAACTGCAATAACTTTCTGGTCGGATGTCCGATTGAGGTGTTCTTCGCGGCCACGGAAAGATCTACAAATTATCTACGACTCATACATAGACTTTTCATTTTTTTGAGGCCACTAAGACCACGGAAAACTGGTATGAACAGAAACTGTCGAATCTGCCATTCTGCAGAAAACTAAATTCGAGATCAAAACCTAACCCCACATCAAATCCAACCTCTAATCCTTTAATTCCCATGATCCACAACCTCCAAAAGCCTATAATTACAGGGAGGAACAAGGATCTCATCCATACCTAGGGTTTCCCCAAGAAATCTTCAAGAAGAGATGGGGAAGAACATCTCCTTGATCCTCTCTTCCTCTTCAATTCAACGTGCCCCTCCTTTTCTCAATCCTTGCTACGTAGGGGGAGATCTTGGGGGAGGAAGCAATGGAGGATGGCTTCCATAGGGGGAGGGGGCGTCCAGCCAAGGGGAAGAAAAGGGGGTGGCGGCCAAGAGGGGGGGTGAAGGGAAAAAAAAAGGGGTGGCCACCTAGGGTTTTTGTGGGAGAAAGAAACGACGCCTCAGATGACTTCTATCTTTGCATCCAATGGCCCACAACCCTTTACCTCATCCACGCACCAGAGATTAACTTTTGGTCAACATTTTTTTTGGGATATTACAGGTACGATGCGGCTTCATACCCTCAGAGGTATGAAGGCAGAGGACATATGCATTGCATTTCACATGCATTCATTGAAGTGATATTGAGGGCACCTAGAGGGGGGTGAATAGGTGATCCTGTAAAATCAAACACTAATAGCCACAAAAACTTGGTTATAGAAGTGTTAGTGCGACTAAGTAGTTTTGAAACGAGTTCTTGTGGATAAACCAATCACAGATAAAGCAACACAAGTGACACGCGATTTTTATCCCGTGGTTCAACCAAGTAATACTTGCCTACTTCCACGTTGTGGCGTCCCAATGGACGAGGGTTGCACTCAACCCCTTTCAAGTGATCCAATGATCAACTTGAATACCACAGCTTTCTTCCTTATAGTTTTCTCCCGTTTGTGAGGAATCTCCACAACTTGGAGCCTCTCGCCATTACAATGATGA
The DNA here is from genome assembly GCA_029449295.1 of Zea luxurians. Lineage (NCBI taxonomy): Eukaryota > Viridiplantae > Streptophyta > Magnoliopsida > Poales > Poaceae > Zea > Zea luxurians. The sequence continues at coordinate 3,894,946 of JAOPSE010000045.1, read as the reverse complement.
TCACAAAAGAAGAACAGAAGTAAGGGAGGGGAGAGCAACACACACAAGACTCAAATCCACAGCACAACCACGCACACAAGTCACAACTTGAGCTCGAAGTACAACACACGGAGTTTGCAACTCAAATGGAGCTCAAATCGCTAACATAGAGAATCAAATGCGTGGAGTCGGAGTCTGGGAGTCTTAGAATGTTTCTTGTAAGCTTGTGTAGCTCCTCCATGTGCCTAGGGGTCCGTTTTATAGCCCCAAGGCAGCTAGGAGTCGTTGGAGGCCAACTTGGAAGGCCAAACTTGCCTTCTGTCGGGTGGTGCACCGGACAGTTCGGTGCACCACCGGACAGTCATTATAGCTGTCCGGTGCGCGATCTCCTTCCTTTTTTGGCGCATCCGACCGTTGGTCCTCGGGGTCGGTTGGCGCACCGGACACTGTCCGGTGCACACCGAACAGTCCGGTGTGCCCAACCGACCGTTGCTGCGGGCCACGCGTCGCCCGCGGATTGCGCGGCCGACCGTTGGCTCACCGAACAGTCCGGTGCACCACCGGACAGTCCCGTGAATTATAGTCGTATGCCGTCGTCGAATCCCGAGAGCGGCGAGTTCACACTGAATGGCCTGGCGCACCCGACACTGTCCGGTGCACCACCAGACAGTCCGGTGTGCTAGACCGGGCTGAAGATTGGCTGCACAGAGCCAAGCTTTTCCCTTTTCCTTTCTTCTTCTTTACTCACTGTTTCTAGCACTTGGATAACCATGTTAGTACATAAAACAATTCACCAAGTCTAGAAACATACCTTTTGCCTTGATTTGCACTTCTCACTTTATTTGGCACATAAGAACTTAATTAAACGTGTTGGGCACTTAATCACCAAAACATTATAGAAATTGCCCAAGAGCATATTTCCCTTTCAATCTCCCCCTTTTTGGTGATTTATGCCAATACAACCAAAAGCAACCAAAAGAAGTGCAACATCAATGCAATTCAAGACCAAATCATTTTTGCACAAGATTTGACATATTTTGATCATTCTTTGCCACCACTTGGCTTGTTTTTGCAAATCAAATTCATTTTCCTATCTCTAAGTCAAACACACTTGTTTGTGCACATATAGAGTTATTCCAAGAGTAAAATTGATCAAGTGCCAAAAACTCCCCCTTTTCCCATAATCAAAATTCTCCCCCACAAGAGACCAAATTTTGCAATAAAAGTATTTTGGACAAATCAAAAATTCTAACTCCATTATTTTCAAAAATCACAAGTGGTTGGCTGATCCATTTGCTTTGGCCTTAATTTCTCCCCCTTTGGCATTAAGCACCAAAACGGGATCATTTTTGGCCCTTTAACCCCATTGCCTCACCAAAAATGTCAATTAAGAGCAAAAAAGGCAAATAGAGCATAAGAATGAACTTGAAATTAAGTACACTAATACCGGAGTGCAGTGGAAGTCTTTTCATTGTCCAAGTTCACCTTTCCCTTTTAATGCACCTTTGAGACTACATCAAGTATACTCAAACAAACAGATTAGTCTTAAAAGGGTCAAGTTGTAGCACATCTCCCCCTAAATGTGTGCACCATTCACACATGGACTTGTGAGGTACGAGGATCCCTTGCACAACTTGAGCACCATAAATAAGCAACAAATCATATAAATGCATGAAGTAACATGATCAAAGGCATAGAACACATGTATGCTATAGATCAATCCAAATTACACGAATCTAAGACATTTAGCTCACTACACAACCTGCAAAAGGTTTTCTCAACCAACGGCTTGGTGAAGATATCGGTTAGCTGGTTCTCGGTGCTAATATGGTACACCTCGATATCTCCCTTTTGCTGGTGGTCTCTCAGGAAGTGATGCCGGATGTCTATGTGCTTAGTGCGGCTGTGTTCAACAGGATTATCCGCCATGCGGATTGCACTCTCATTGTCACATAGGAGTGGGACTTTGCTCAGATTGTAGCCGAAGTCCTGGAGGGTTTGCCTCATCCAAAGTAGTTGTGCGCAACACTGTCCTGCGGCAACATACTCGACCTCAGCGGTGGATAGGGCAACAGATGTTTGTTTCTTGGAACTCCAGGACACCAGGGACCTTCCTAGAAATTGGCACATCCTTGATGTGCTCTTCCTATCAACCTTGCACCCAGCATAATCGGAATCTGAGTATCCAATCAAGTCAAAGGTAGACCCCTTTGGATACCAGATCCCGAAGCAAGGCGTAGAAACTAAATATCTAAGAATTCGCTTAACGGCCACAAGGTGACATTCCTTGGGGTCGGATTGATATCTAGCACACATGCATACACTAAGCATAATGTCCGGTCTACTAGCACTAAATAAAGCAATGACCCTATCATAGACCGGTATGCCTTTTGATCAACGGACTTACCTCCTTTGTTGAGGTCGACATGCTCGTCGGTTCCCATCGGTGTCTTCGCGGGCTTGGCATCCTTCATCCCAAACCTCTTTAGAAGATCTTGTGTGTACTTCATTTGGGAGATGAAGGTACCATCCTTGAGTTGCTTCACTTGGAACCCAAGGAAGTAGTTCAACTCACCCATCATCGACATCTCAAACTTTTAAGTCATCACCCTGCTAAACTCCTCACAAGACTTTTGGTTAGTAGAACCAAATATTATGTCATCGACATAAATTTGGCACACAAAAAGATCACCATCACAAGTCTTTGTAAAAAGAGTGGGATCGGCTTTCCCAACCTTGAAAGCATTAGCAATTAAAAAATCTCTAAGGCATTTATACCATGCTCTTGGGGCTTGCTTAAGTCCATAGAGCGCATTAGAGAGTTTGAACACATGGTTGGGATACCTGTCATCCTCAAAGCCAGGGGGTTGTTCCACGTATACCTCCTCCTTTATTGGCCCCTTGAGGAAAGCGCTCTTCACATCCATTTGAAATAGCCTGAAAGAATGGTGAGCGGCATAGGCTAATAAAATTCGAATAGACTCTAGCCTAGCCACAGGAGCAAAAGTCTCCTCAAAATCCAAACCTACGACTTGGGCATAACCTTTTGCCACAAGTCGAGCTTTGTTTCTTGTCACCACTCTGTGCTCGTCTTGCTTGTTGCGGAACACCCACTTTGTTCCCACAACATTTTGCTTTGGACGTGGCACCAGGCTCCAAACTTCATTTCTCTTGAAGTTGTTGAGCTCTTCCTGCATGGCCAACACCCAATCTGGATCCTACAGGGCCTCTTCTATCCTGAAAGGCTCAATAGAAGAGACAAACGAGTAATGCTCACAAAAATTAGCTAAACGTGAGCGAGTTGTTACTCCCTTGCTTATGTCACCCAGAATCTGATCGACGAGATGATTTCTTTGGATCGTCGCTCAGACTTGAGTTGGAGGGACCCGTGGTGCTTCTTCCTCCATCACTTGTTCTTCCTGTGCTCCCCCTTGATCATATCCCTCTTCTTGAGGTACCTATTCACCGTCTTGAGTTGGAGGATGCACCATTGTGGAGGAAGATGGCTGATCTTGTTCTTGCTATTCCTGTGGTCGCACATCACCTATCGCCATCGTGCGCATTGCGTTCGTCGGAACATCATCTTCATCTATGTCATCAAGATCAACTTGCTCTCTTGGAGAGCCATTAGTCTCATCAAATACAACATCGCTAGAGACTTCAACCAAACCCGATGATTTGTTGAAGACTCTATACGCCTTTGTATTTGAGTCATACCCTAGTAAAAACCCTTCTACTGCCTTGGGAGCAAATTTAGAATGTCTACCTTTCTTCGCCAGAATGTAACATTTGCTCCCAAATACACGAAAGTAAGAAACGTTGGGTTTGTTACTGGTAAGGAGTTCATACGAGGTCTTCTTGAGAAGGCGATGTAGGTAGAGCCGGTTTATGGCATGGCAAGCTGTGTTCACAGCTTCCGACCAAAACCGCTCGGGCGTCTTGAATTCTCCAAGCATCGTTCTCGCCATGTTGATAAGCGTCCTGTTCTTCCTCTCTACTACACCGTTTTGCTGTTGTGTGTAGGGAGCGGAGAACTCGTGCTTGACGCCTTCTTCCTCAAGATACTCCTCCACTTGCAGATTCTTGAACTCGAACCCGTTGTCGCTTCTTATCTTTTTCACCTTGAGCTCAAATTCATTTTGATCCCTCCTTAGAAAGCGCTTTAGGGTCCCTTGGGTTTCTGATTTATCCTGCAAAAAGAACACCCAAGTGAAGCGGGAAAAATCATCAACAATTACAAGACCATACTTACTTCCCCTGATGCTAAGGTAGGCAACGGGTCCGAAGAGGTCCATGTAAAGAAGCTCCAGTGGTCTTGATGTTGTCATCACATTCTTGCTATGATGAGTACTTCCCACCTGTTTCCCTGCCTGACAAGCTACACAAGGTCTATCTTTCTCGAAACAAACATTGGTTAGTCCTAACACATGTTCTTCCTTTAGAAGTTTATGAAGGTTCTTCATCCCAACATGTGTTAGACGGCGATGCCACAACCAGCCCATACTAGTCTTAGCTATTAAGCATGCATCTAGATCGGCCTCCTCTTTCGAAAAATCAACTAAGTGGAGTTTGTCGTCTAATACACCCTTAAAAGCTAGTGAACCATCACTCCTTCTAAAGACAGATACATCAATATTTGTAAAAAGACAATTGTAACCCATGTGACACAATTGACTTACAGACAGGAGGTTGTACCCAAGCGACTCTACTAGAAATACATTCGATATGGAGTGCTCGTTGGTGATGGCTATCTTTCCCAAACCTTTGACCTTGCCTTGGTTCCCATCTCCAAAAATAATCGTATCCTAGGAATCCTTGTTCTTGACGTAGGAGGTGAACATCTTCTTCTCCCCCATCATGTGGTTTGTGCATTCGCTATCGATAATCCAGCTTGAGCCCCCGGATGCATAAACCTGCAAGGAATTTAAGCTTGGGTTTTAGGTACCCAACTCTTGTTGGGTCCTACAAGGTTAGTCAAAATAGTCTTTGGAACCCATATGCAAGTTTTGTCTCCCTTGCATTTGGATCCCAACTTCCTAGCCACTACTTTTGCATTCTTACATGAAAGAATAAAAGAAGTGTTGCAAGCATGAAAAACAGTAGTGGGTTCATTGCACATTTTTCTAGGCACATGAGAGACAACATTGTTTCTCCTAGGCGCATAAGACACAACATGATTGCGCCTAGGCCTATTTTTACTATAATCATAAGTAGAGCTGGAAGCAATCATAGCATGATCATAGTTTCTATCATTATAAGCATTCCTAGAAGATTGAGAGCACCTAGAAAATTTTCTATCATAAATGTAGGCATGACACTTTTGAGAACTACTAGCCATAGGAGCCTTCCCTTTCTCCTTGTTGAGAGCAGGAGCCTTTTGGCTTGTTAAGTTCTTGGTTTCCTTTCGAAAACCAAGTCTATCCTTAATGGAGGGGTGTCTACCAATAGTGTAGGCATCCCATGCAAATTTTAATTTATCAAAATCACTTTTGCAAGTCTTAAGTTGAGCATTAAGACTTGCCACCTCATCATTTAATTTAGTAATAGAAGCAATATGTTCGTTACAGGCATCAACATCAAAATCCTTGCATCTATTACAAATAACAACATGCTCTACACTTGAACTGGATTTATTAACTTCCTCTAGCTTAGCATTTAATTCATCATTTAAACTCCTTAAACTAGAGACAGATTCATGGCAAGCAGACAACTCAGAGGATAGCATTTCATTCCTTTTAATTTCTAGAGCAAGAGATTTTTGAACACTAATAAATTTGTCATGCTCTTCATACAAAATATCTTCTTGCTTCTCTAGCAATCTATCCTTTTCATTAAGAGCATCAATTAATTCATTAATTTTCTCTACTTTGGCTCTATTTAAACCCTTAAATAAACTAGAGTAATCTACTTCATCATCGGAAGATTCCTCATCACTAGAAGAACAGTACTTAGGGGAATCTTGAATATGTACCTTCTTTTCCTTAGCCATGAGGCAGGTGTGCGTTCGTTGGGGAAGAGCGAAGACTTGTTGAAGGCCGAGGCTGCCAGTCCTTCATCGTCAGAGTCGGATGAAGAGCAGTCTAAATCCCATTCTTTTCCAAGGTGTGCCTCACCCTTCGCCTTCTTGTAAACTTTCTTCTTCTCCCTCTTCCCATACTTTTCTTGTTCCTAGTCATTATCATTATCGGGGCATTAAGCAATAAAATGACCAGTCATACCGCATTTGAAGTAGGAGCGCTTTCCCTTTATTTTATTCTTGTTGGGGTACTCCTTGCGTCCTTTAAGTGTGGTCTTGAAGCACTTGATGATAAGCGTCATTTCATCTTCATTTAGCCCGGCAGCTTCTATTTGTGCCACCTTGCTTGGTAGCGCCTCCCTGCTGCTGGTTGCTTTAAGAGCAACGGGCTGTGGCTCGTAGACGGGTAGTGGACCGTTTAGTGCGTCGTCCACATATCGAGCCTCCTTCACCACCATACGCCCGCTTACAAACTTTTCAAGGATCTCCTCAGGTGTCATCTTTGTGTACCTGGGGTTTTCACGAATAAGATTCACAAGATGGGGGTCAATTACAGTAAATGACCTTAGCATGAGTCGGACGACATCATGATCCGTCCATCTTGTGCTTCCGTATCTTTGGATCTTATTGACCAGGGTCTTGAGCCTGTTATAAGTCTGTGTTGGCTCCTCTCCCCTGATCATGGCAAATCTCCCCAGCTCGCCTTGTTGGGGGCCTTCGTCCTCCGAAGGTCCTCAAAAACGTGATTTAACAATATCTTCCAAGTGTGACATATGAACAGGTACCTTCGAACTTGGGTTAAAAGTATGCACAATGTGGAGAGCATGGTCGTGACGAAGGCTGGTGTTGCTCCGAAGCTACGAGCAAAGGAGCTTCGGCTAAATGGCGGAAAAAGGAACCGACTTAAAGGGGAAAAGGCTATTTAGTCCTCATATAGTTGTCCATAAGTCAATAGTAAATATGAAGGGCTTCAATGTAATTTCTCACAGGCTGCGTCCTGTGCCTATAAATAGATGAACAGTACCCCCGTACTGTTCACGCTGACGGATACTTGTTTATGCATTACGCTTGTACTTTTACCTTCTACCAAGTCGAAGGTACATTTGTAATTCAATACTGTTTCTATCTTTCCATGATAATATATAATGAGAATGAATTAAGGAGGTGATATGATTGTTTATGTTATTTTCCATATATTCATATGTTTCTTCTTTTATTAATATATATCGTGATTATGAAGGTACGTCTTTCATAACCTTCGTCTTAAGATCATTATATCCTAAGGGAAATAATGCTTCGGAGGACGAAGGGCATTAACATTTAACATTTTGTGTTGCCTTGTTCTTATCTCATAGCATTTGAGAACAAGTCCCCAACATTGGCGCCCACCTCCGGTGAACTCTTTCGACCACCTTCGGCAAGCACTGACCTTTGTCTTGCCGCTGAAGAAAGCTTCAGCGCCAGGGGCTGCTATGCTGCAGCCACTTGACACAAATCAGGAAATTCTCTCTCTTCGAGAGGCTCGAAGCCAGAAGAGAAAAGCCACCAGTCCAACACTCCAGAAGGAGGAGTTGGACTAAGAGATCAGGGACATGGAAATCATCCATAAACAAGTGCAAAGAAAAAAGGAGAAGATGGCGCGGCTGGCTGATCTTCAAAGGAAGATCGATGAAGCTACTGAAGAAGTGCGTCATCTTGCTCAAGATGAACAAAATCGAAGGCTCCAACACAGGGAGCTTCGTCAAGAAGGCTTATTCAACGAAGATGGATGGTATGATGATTTTAATCATGATACCTTTACTTTTGATGATGCTTCTCCCTTGGCAGCAGAACTGCAGGCTACTCCATGGCCCCCATCATACAAACCACCCCAGCTCCCTATGTATGATGGGCACACAGATCCAAAGCAGTTTCTGATGAGCCACGAAGCAACTATATCTTCGTATGGGGCAATACCGCAGTCATGGCGAAGTCCTTCGTCATGGCAGTTCGGAATGTAGCCCAAACATGGTATTCTTCTCTTCAGCCAGGGACTATCACGTCGTGGCAGAAGTTTAAGGATATGCTGGTTACCAGCTTTCAAGGCTTTCAAACAAAGCCAGTCACAGCTTAGGCCCTATTCCAATGCACGCAAGACCACGAAGAATACCTTCAGGCATATGTACGAAGGTTCTTGCGACTGAGGGCACAAGCGCCTATAGTGCCCAATGAAATTGTCATTAAGGCCATGATCAAGGGTCTTAGGCCAGGACCTACTGCTCAGTATTTTGCCAGAAAGCCCCCACAGACCCTGGAGAAGCTGCTTCAGAAGATGGATGAGTACATTCGGGCTGATAACGACTTCCGCCAAAGAAGGGAGGAGGCGTACAGATTCTCTGAGATGACCAGGGGCTTCGGAGGACAAATTCACCCGAGGCATGTCAGGTCGATTCATAGCTCTAGTTAGAACGACGACAAAGGGAGCCAGCTTCAGAGGTCACAATACACCTCACAATCTTTGGGACAACAGCAAAGCTCTTTCAGGCCACCAGCTCCAAGGGGCAGAGGCGCCAGGGGCTTTGGAGGAAGATTTGGGGATCAGCCCAGGAAGATCTACTGCTTATTCTGTGGTGAGGACAAGGGCCATACTACAAGAATGTGCCAAGTTACTATTCAGAAGCAAAAGGAGATCGCAGAAGCCGAAGCTCAGCAGAATCAGCCGAAGCAGGTCTTGCACACTGCTTCGTGCCACTCTCCCTACATACCAAAGTATGTGGGCAATCATCCCACAGCTTCTGTTGCTTCGGCTAGCCACTCACAGTCTTCCTGGCCACAACTCCCACCCCCACCACCACTACAGCTGACCTATTCTCGAAGCCAGCCAGAAGGGCGCCAGTACTCTCAACAGCAACGTGAAGTCAGGGAGGAATCCTAAGCTCACACAGTCAACAGTATTGTGCCAGAATCAAAGCACATTTATTGAGCGATCTCCTACCCCTGAAATACTTTTATGTTCTATGTCATTTTGTTTTTCAATAAGGAACAAACAATGTAGAACTAGTTTTAATTTTTTGTAATAGTTTCACTTTTATCAGAATGAAATATATTTTATTCAAAGAATTACGAAGTTCAAAAATTGCCGAAGCTCAAAAGTCATTCCTAAGGGAATGCAGAGCTAAAAATCACAGCGAAAGTTTCGCCGAAGTTACAAAAAGTCGTTCCTAAAGGAGCGCAGCGTAAGTTTTGCCGAAGCTACAAAAAGTTGTTCCTATGGGAGCGTAGTGTAAGTTTTCTGCTCAAAAGTCATTCCAAAGGGAATGCAGAGCCAAATACCGCCGAAATATAAGGCGAAGAAGTTCAAAAGACGTTCCTAAGGTAATGCAGAACTTACACCGAAAAGTCAATGGTGATACCGCCGAAATATAAGGCGAAGAAGTTCAAAAGACGTTTCTAAGGGGATGCAGAACTTACACCAAAAAATAAGCGGTGAAGCCAAAAAATAAATGGCAAAGAAGACTTCGGTTGTTCCTAAGGGAATGCAGAGATTGTGTGCTTCAGTGTGGGCGTGTGGGTGTGTGTCTTCGGCATTAGCATCATATTTTGCATCATATCATCACATCATCCCGCATAGCATCACATCGTACATCATATCGCACTAATGACACGAATTGAATACGAAGTCGATCTTCGGAGAATGCTTTGTGAAACAAAAATGTGCCAAGGCACAAGAGTAAGCCGAGCAATGCAGCTTCATCAGTTATGTTGCAAAAGAAGGGATCTCTTGTTTTTGAAGCATGGATGATTCTATGAAGCATGAATGTTTTCACGAAGTACGGATATTTTCACGAAGCATGGATTCTTTTCTTTACGAAGCATGAAAAAGAAGGGAAGGTGTTTTTTCGCCGAAGGCTCAAAAACGGTATGTGTATAAAAGTTTCATGCATCTCAAAGAACAGAATTGCAAATAGTTTACATATTAGATTCAAAACTATACACACCAAATATTACAGTCTTAGTTCAGCAAAATATTACATTGATCGTCTAAAAATGTTTTTACAATAACTACTAGTCTTCCTTCAAGACCTTCTCTGCAACTTTATTTAGCAATTTGTTAACAACTTCGTCAACAACAGATTTGGCTATATTAATAATCTCCAGTGCTTCCTTTGTCTCTGGGTCGGCCAGGGGATCAAACGGTTCTGGTGGTAGAGATAATTCAGCTACAATAGGAAAAGTTATTTAGTTTGAAGTCATAAAACAAATGCCGAAGCTAAAGGTCACGAAACAATACCTAAACGTCTTTCACGTTCTGCAGCTTCCTCAGCTTGTTTCGCTTCCACTCGGGCGTCATGAATATCTTTTTCACTTTTCTTCATAATTTCGTGAGCCATTTCTCGGCCACCATTTATCCACATGTCACTGTAAAATTTTTCGCCCATTAAACTTGCTTCAGCTGAGGGATCTTTTGTATTATCCACGGAAAAGGCAGCTTCGGCCTGGGTCAGGGTTTTCACATGGTCGCAACCCGCCTTCTCCAGGATGGCTAAAATTCCTCTTGCACCGGAGAACGCACGGACATCCCCGCGATCACTTAAAATTTCTTCAAAAGCTTTGGCCTCTCCGCTTATCCATTCGATAACACCTTCAGGGTTGCCTCGTATGAAGTTATCTTCGTTTGAATAGGCGCCCACATTGTCGAAGCTAGCCTTTATTTTTTCCATGCAGCCCAATGATTTTTCAAAGCATCTTTCTTTGGATGCGCGAAGTTCTTCAACTATTTTTTCTAAATAGTTTTTCCAATATTCATTGATATCTCGGTTAGCTTCGGCAAGACCACACTTTTCTTTGGCTTCGGCCAATTGTTTCCAAAGGTCTTCGATCTCATTCTTTTGGATCTCAGCTTGAGCCTTGAAACTAGCTTCATCTTGTTTCACTTTGTTCACCAATGAAATCAAGATTTTGTCTTTCTCAAGACCTTCATTCCTTAGTTCGATTACCTCTGAACGAAGGTTGTTCAGAGCTATCGTATATCCTTCATCTTCAATGTTTTTCTGTGCTCTAAGGGCATTGCTAAGAATTAAGCCCTGCAAGAGGAAGACAGAATTGAGTATAAACAAATAAAATATTTCGTTTTCAAAATACAAAATTAGCCTTTATACCTTTATGCTATTATATGCCAAACTGTCAGCAAGTTCATCCTTTGATAATATTGAAAGGCCATCTTCTAGCTTCGGGAATCCGATGCTTCTACCTATCTCCTGACAGACGGATATCTCTTTATTATCCGGGAGACAGTACAAAAAATCTTCTTCCCCACTGCCATTAAACACTAATGCCCCCTTCGGGTATTTCAATTTTTTAGCATAGTGTTGTGCTTCTCGTTTTTCTTCTCGAGAAAGTCCCTTTCCCGAAGCATGGCGAATGATGTAATCAATGCTCTCTTTTAAAGCATCGGGAGCAGGAGTTGCAACCTTTTCAGACGAAATTTGCTCTGTGCCCTTTTCTTCTGTTGCCTTTTCTTCAATTTCGACAGGCTCTATCTCAGCGGGCTCTGAAGGCCCAGCTTTGGTTTTAGTTTGAATTATTGTAGCTTCGACTTCTGCCTGTTTTGTTTCCGCTTCGGGTTGCGTCTTAGAAGCTTCGGCAATTTTTCTGGCAGGAGCAGGATTCAAGGTTTTTGCTGTTTCTAATACAACATCTAGCACATTTGCCATCCTCCTTCTCTTAGGAGTTGTGGCAAAACTCTTTTGTGTATTCAGCGTTGTTGCTTCTGTTGATGGGCTTAAAATCTCTGGCATCTTTGTTACTTCTTTAGTTTTCGACCTTTCTGCCTTATCTTTGTCAACCTTCATTTCAACTAACTCAACCGAAGGTGCCTTCGGCATCGTAGCCGGCTCTTTTGTCCTCTGCACGGGAGGAATAGTTTCTCTTGTTTCAGCAGCTGAAGAAGCCTCCCCGCCAAACTCAGGCACCACAGCCGGTTTAATGTAACGAGGTCGGTGGGTAAGAACCTTCATCTTTTTGCCCGTAGCCTTCGGCACAGGATCAGCTGGGTAGCCAAAGCAGTAGATTTTCTCTTCTTCCCTGTCCCCACAGCGGGTAGCGGTAGTCGGGGTAAACGAAGCTGATGGCGTCAAAAACTCTGTTCATTCTCTTTTTTCCCTGACCTCCGAAGGCTGCAGATAGCGCATTATCTTCTGCCTTGGAATAGGCTCCAAGTGTTTCATCACTTGTAGCTTCGATGCATTTCAGCCAGTCATCGTTTGGCTCATCGAACTTATCCCCAAACCTGAATGTATACTTCAGCCGGACCAGATCACCTTCGCTAGACTTGGTGATGGTCTCCTTCAGCATTTCCCAGCTTTCTACAAGCGGCCATACTCTGAATTAAGTCTCTTGTACCAATAAAGGAGCAGACTGTACTGAAGGCCTTTTGACACGCTTCGGCGGCATCATCAATTTCGACCTTCGGCTTTCGGAGGCCGAAGCGGGACCAGATGGGGCGCATAATGATTTCCTTAATATCTTCCCTTGCTTTCAAATCATTTTTCACATAAAACCATTCTTTCATCCAAGCTCCGGGCCATCTCTTCCGAAATGTTGGTACTGGGTGGCTTGCGTTGGAACGGGCGATAAATCCATAACAACCAAAGTTGTTGTGGTACTGTTCTTTACCCATGGCCTTCATCTCATATAGCAATTCATGCATATTATAGAAGCACTTTGCGCTTGGTTCTAACCCCTGGCTCCTTACCGCCCACACAAAAATCCCCATCCTTATTATGGCTTCAGGGGTGATCTGATGGAGAAAGATTTGGAACGTCTCCAGCACTTCAACTACAAACTTACTCAAAGGGAACCGAAGTCCAGCCTTGAAGAAGCTTCGGTAGATCAACTTCATTTTCTTCAGGGGCAGGGATGTTGTTGTCTCTGCCAGCTCTCACAATAGACATATCTCGGAAATACCTTCCTCTCATGTTCTCAAGATGACTTTGTTTGATGGTTCATTTTCCGAAGATTGAATGACTTGGCCTCTAGGGCCGATCCTCAGAATCTTCGTCCCCACTTTCTAAATCATAGCTATCGCTATCACCGGTATCTTCAGACAGGCCCTCCAGTATCTCCTTAGTAATCTTCTCTGTATTTGTTTTTGCCATTGACTCAATAAATCCAGCAATATAAGGATTCACAGCCTTCTTCTCCTCAAAAAGCTTCCCCTCTTCAGTCAGCTTCGTCCTAGCAGCAACCCTCTTGTCTTGAGACATTTCTTCTTCAGAAATGAGGAAAATGCGTATTTTTAACCGAAGCTCAGAGAGCTTGAAAAACTAGCAAGTGTTAGTGAGCAAGAGCTATGAAATTGAGAAAATAAAGCAAATGGCACAAGCAGCGTATCAAATATAGCTGGTGCGAGTTCTTATTTATACGCTCAGCATGCTCCAAATTGGGGGGGCCCGTCCGTCATTGACTGTTGCTATTCTAGCAAAGGGAAGGTGTTTTTTCAGACCTTCGGCTTAAGGCCTTCGTCCATGTCGCAGTCTGAATTCGTTATCTTAAACAAATTAATACTCCAAGGGGCTACTATTAGGGGCCTTCATCCTCCGAAGGTCCTCAAAAACGTAATTTAACAATGTCTTCCAAGTGTGACATATGAACAGGTACCTTCGGACTTGGGTTAAAAGTATGCACAATGTGGAGAGCATGGTCGTGACGAAGGCTGGTGTTGCTCCGAAGCTACGAGCAAAGGAGCTTCGGCTAAATGGCGGAAAAAGGAACCGACTTAAAGGGGAAAAGGCTATTTAGTCCTCATATAGTTGTCCATAAGTCATTAGTACATATGAAGGGCATGAATGTAATTTCTCACAGGTTGCGTCCTGTGCCTATAAATAGATGAACAGTACCCCTGTACTGTTCACGCTGATGGATACTTGTTTATGCATTACGCTTGTATTTTTACCTTCTACCAAGCCGAAGGTACATTTGTAATTCAATACTGTTTCTGTCTTTCCATGATAATATATAATGAGAATGAATTAAGGAGGTGATATGATTGTTTATGTTATTTTCCATATATTCATATGCTTCTTCTTTTATTAATATATATCGTGATTATGAAGGTATGTCCTTCATAACCTTCGTCTTAAGATCATTATATCCTAAGGGAAATAATGCTTCGGAGGACGAAGAGCATTAACATTTAACATTTTGTGTTGCCTTGTTCTTATCTCATAGCATTTGAGAACAAGTCCCCAACACGCCTTCCACTAGTTCCATCTTGGTGATCATGGTGGCATCATTTCCCTCATGAGAGATCTTGAGGGTGTCCTAGTTTTGTTTGGCATTATCCAGGCCACTCACCTTGTTGTATTCATCCCTGCACAGAGATGCTAGCAAAACATTAGTGGCTTGGGCATTTTTATGAATTTGTTCATTTATAAGCATATGATTATTCGTACTATCAAAGTGCATCCCATTTTCCACAATTCCCCATATACTAGGATGGAGAGAGAATAAATGACTACGCATTTTATGACTCCAGAAAGAATAGTCTTCTCCATCAAAGTGCGGGGGTTTTCCAAGAGGAATCGAAAGTAAATGGGCATTTGAACTATAAGGGATGCGGGAATAATCAAAGGAGTAGTTTTGATTAACCATCTTTCTTTTGGATGAGTCGTCGTCATCATCCCTTGGTGAAGAAGATGAAGCATCACTGTCGTAATAGATTATATTCTTGATGCGCCTCTTCTTCCCGTCTCTCTTCTTTTGACATGAGCCAGAGTCAGTAGGCTTGTCATCTCTTGGCTCGTTGAAGATAGACTCCTTTTCCTTATTGTTGACCACCATCCCCTTTCCCTTAGGATCCATCTCTTTGGGCGGTTAGTCCCTTAGATGAAGAGTACGGCTCCGATACCAATTGAGAGCACCTAGAGGGGGGTGAATAGGTGATCCTATAAAATCAAACACTAATAGCCACAAAAACTTGGTTATAGAAGTGTTAGTGCGACTAAGTAGTTTTGAAGCGAGTTCTTGTGGATAAAACAATCACAGAGAAAGCAACACAAGTGACACGCGATTTTTATCCCGTGGTTCGGCCAAGTAATACTTTCCTACTTCCACGTTGTGGCGTCCCAATGGACGAGGGTTGCACTCAACCCCTTTCAAGTGATCCAATGATCAACTTGAATACCATGGCTTTCTTCCTTATAGTTTTTCTCCCGTTTGGAATCTCCACAACTTGGAGCCTCTCGCCCTTACAATGATGATCACAAAAGAAGCACAGAAGTAAGTGAGGGGAGAGCAACACAGACAAGACTCAAATCCACAGCACAACCACGCACATAAGTCACAACTTGAGCTCGAAGTACAACACACGGAGTTCGCAAATCAAATGGAGCTCAAATCGCTAACACAGAGAATCAAATGTGTGGAGTCGGAGTCTGGGAGTCTTAGAATGTTTCTTGTAAGCTTGTGTAGCTCCTCCATGCGCCTAGGGGTCCCTTTTATAGCCCCAAGGCAGCTAGGAGCCGTTGGAGGCCAACTTGGAAGGCCAAACTTGCCTTCTATCGGGTGGTGCACCGGACAGTCCGGTGCACCACCAGACAGTCACTGTAGCTATCCGGTGCGTGATCTCCTTCCTTTTCTGGTGCATTCGATCGTTGGTCCTCAGGGTCGGTTGGCGCACCGGACAGTCCGGTGTGCCCAACCGACCGTTCCTGCAGGCCACGCGTCGCCCGCGGATTGCGCAGCCGACCGTTGGCGCTGGCGACCGTTGGCTCACCGGACAGTCCGGTGTACCACCGGACAGCCCGGTGAATTATAGCCGTACGCCGCTGTTGAATCCCGAGAGCGGCGAGTTCACGCGGACCAGCCTGGCGCACCGGACACTGTCCGGTGCACCACCGGACACTATCCGGTGTGCCAGACCGGGCTGAAAGATTGGTTGCACAGAGCCAAGCTTTTTCCTTTTCCTTTCTTCTTCTTTACTCACTGTTTCTAGCACTTGGATAACCATGTTAGTACATAAAACAATTCACCAAGTCTAGAAACATACCTTTTGCCTTGATTTGCACTTCTCACTTTATTTGGCACATAAGAACTTAATTAAACGTGTTGGGCACTTAATCGCCAAAACATTATAGAAATTGCCCAAGAGCACATTTCCCTTTCAGATATTTGCAGATATTGTTGACACAGTGAAGTGTTATACAAACTATTGTGGTTGCTCGAGTAAATGAGATGGTATTGGTTATATTGGGACTATTGAGTTCTATATCTACAAGTATTTCTGCACTTAATTGTGATTCCTGTAAAATGTTGATTAATTCATCTTGTGGTTTAAATATCTTGTCAAAACAATTTGCTTGCTGAGATGTTTCATCTCACTCTTGCATTACTCAATGCAGGTGCTTGATGCTTGTAGGAAACGGGTGACGCCTAAGAGGGGGGGGTGAATTAGGACTTCTAAAACTTTTACTAAACTAGGCCACAATTAAATCCCTAGAGCAAAACCTATGCAAATAATCAAAACTAGAATGTGCAAACTAGGTTTTGTCTAAGTGTTGCTATCTCTACCGCAAAGGCTAAGTTTCAATCTACACTAAATAAGTATGACTACAAGATTGAAACTTAAATGCTTAATATAAATGCGGAATGTAAAGAGCTAAGTAGAGAAGCAAACTCTCGTGGATGACGCCGGTATTTTTAATGAGGTATCCGGAACCGCGCAAGGTCCCAACTAATCCTCGTTGGTGCCCCTACACAAAGGGAAGCCCACGCGAGGGCCAAGCACCACGGTCGAGTAACTCCGTAGAGAGCCGCGGGCCTTCTCCACGCGCAAGTGGT
This sequence comes from Zea luxurians, assembly GCA_029449295.1. Taxonomy (NCBI): domain Eukaryota; kingdom Viridiplantae; phylum Streptophyta; class Magnoliopsida; order Poales; family Poaceae; genus Zea; species Zea luxurians. The sequence continues at coordinate 3,878,133 of JAOPSE010000045.1, read as the reverse complement.
GCTCCGCTTCCGGCTCCTCTCGGACGCTCCCCGCCGTCTCCACTATCGAGCTTCCGGCCGAAACGCCGCAGGCCTCGTTCTCTCCGGTACACGGTGGCGGCCGTGACACAAACGCGGTTGTCACGGTCTCGCAAGACTCTCGCCCCACTCGGTACAATTACAACGGCTCACGCAAGGGCCGAGGGGTTGTGTGGTTTTACAAAACTCACTCAACTAACTAGGATTCACCTAGAGCAAGCGCTAAAGCGGTCTAACTAACCTAAGCACTTCGCAAAGCACCTACGCTAATCACCGAGTGATTCTATTAAGCACTTGGGTGTTTGAGCTCTTGGAAATGTGCACTATATGCCTTGGTATGTTGCTTGGGCTCTCACACTTGAGAATAGCCGGTTGGGGTGGTATTTATAGCCTCCACACCCCAAACTAGCCGTTGGACAGAAAGCAGCAGCTTTCTGTCGTCGGGTGCACCGGACAGTCCGGTGCACCACCGGACACTGCACAGTAGATGTCCGGTGCACACCACGTCAGCCGACCGTTGGCGCCTGTAGCAGTCGACCGTTGGATCCGACCGTTGCCGTCTGCCCGTTGGCACACCGGACAGTCCGGTGCACACCGGACAGTCCGGTGCTACAGCCAGAGAGCGCCTGTCTGCGGCCTCTCTGCGCAGACTGTCTGGTGCCTCACCGGACAGTCCGGTGCACACCGGACACCAATGTCTGGTGCGCCACCAGGCGCTGGCTGACAGCCCTTATCTTGGATTTCTTCGCTGATTTCTTTGGGCTTCTTTGTTCTTGAGTATTGGACTCCTATGCATCTTTTTATGTCTTCTTTTGAGGTGTTGCATCCTCATTGCCTTGGTCCAATTCTCTTCGCATCCTGTGAACTACAAACACAAACACTAGAAAACTTATTAGTTCACGGATTGTGTTGTTCATCAAACACCAAAACTCAATTAGCCAAATGGCCCGGGGTCCATTTTCCTTACAATCTCCCCCTTTTTGGTGATTGATGACAACACAACCAAAGCAAGCAAATAATACAAGTATTTGAGTGAAAATATGCAATCTACTTGCTAAGATGCATGATTGTCCCCACAATGTGATATTATGGACTTAAGCCTCCCCCTAACTCCATAATTCACTTACTTCCTATTTTTGGACCAAATAACCAAAACCACTTGAAAAGCCATTTAAATTTTAAATTGGTGGTGTTTGGTGTTTGATATAGTTTTCATTGCTTTGGTCCCGAAACTTCTCCCCCTTTGGCATCAACCACCGAAAAGGAAGACATTAAAAGCATGTAGGAAGTAAATAAAAGCTTGCCCTCATCAAGAATTGTATCAAATGATATCACTAGAAGGATATTAAATTAAACTATGTGAATGATACCACTTGAAGGAGTCCTCAAAAGATTACTCCCCCTAAATGAGTATTCTCCTTTAGAAAGAGTTTTTCTCCCCCTTTAGAGATGAAGAAATACTCCCCCTGACAGAGATCCTCTACTTAGGAAAAAGCATGTGAAAATTAGAGGTGCAAGACATGATTTGAAAAGACTAACTTCCCTTATGCATAGGTAACAGAATATGAGTTAATCACTTATGCATTATTAGCAACATGGAAGTATATGATATGAAATATAGTCTAATCAAATATTGGAGAAGACATGTAAATGATACTGAATGTAGTCTCAAAAGATACCAATTGAAGATCAATGGCGAGCTTGAGAGACATGAGAGTTCTTGGAGTTTTTGCAGTGGAAGATTGTTGTCTTTCTCCGGGGACTTCATTTTCCTTACAATGAGACTATCACATGAAATAGACTTTAAAAGGTGTTAGTCTCAAAGTGTTAGATTATAGAGTAACCTCCCCCTAAAGGTGTGCATACAAGTTTTGAATACTTGTAGGAGACATGCACTTTGATTTGATATCAAGAGGGGCAAATTATCCATAATCCAAACTTTGGCACATATAAGTTAAATGATACAACTTGTAGAAATCAAAATTTTCAATTTATGCATCATTTACTATGGAGTGATATAGAAGCTATGTGCCGTGCTTAAATAAACATTTTAAACCATGTAGGTTTGCTTAAGTATATGAATTGAAAGCAAGCAATCCTACCATGTGATTTACCTAGTATGCATGATTTTAAACAAAAGTACATAACAAATGTAATGCTAGGCAAGAAAGGTAAACTAGATAGAAGGCAGATAGATACGCATATCTAAAAATGAAGAATACAATAAAACTAGTTACCTTAGTCATGGGTGGGAAATTTGGGTCCAAAGTTTTTACTAACCCACTTGGCAATAAACTTGATCCAATATGATGTACCCCATGATATACATCCCAACTTTGCCAAGTCTCCAAATTTCCCGATGACCTTTGGTCCACTCACTTCCCTTTCGGGATCCAAACCTTCTTGGTGCTTTTCATGGTTGAAATTATCTCCTTTGGCACCCATATGCGTTTGGCCCCTTTTCCTTTGTTGGCTTGCTTGTTGGCCTTGATTGCTATCACCTTTCCATTCTTTTTCTTCTTGATCAAATATGGTGTAGCATCCTTTTTGTTCACCTTTTTGATGTAGGTGTTGGAGATTTTGCTTGATGGCTTTTGCTTGAGCTTTTGCCTTTGTTTATCCCCGGTCATCGCCTTGCATTGGAAAGACTTGTGGCCTTCCACGTGGCATAGCCTACAAATCACAGTTTCTCCCTCTACAGGCTTGTTCACTCCCGCAGTGGTGTTATCCTGTGGAGGTCGGATTTTTTGGCTTTGCCTTTCTTGTCATACAAAGCCTTGCCAAGGCGAGCCACTTCTTGCTTTAATTGTTCATTTTCCTTTGCAACCTCATCCGTACATGTCTCTACAACAATATTCTCAACAACGACTTGGTTGCAGGGGTTAGAATCATCAATTAAATCAAAGCAGGAAGTAGAAGCATCTTTCTTAATTATTTCAGGTATTTCAACTAAAGATACTGCTGGGGTGCTACCAATGTTTTCTAGCTTAGTAGTTAGCTCATTATTGTGTATGCTAAGAATTTCCATTTTCTCTAGCAAATTTTCAATAGCTTCTTGGGAGCTTGCTAACTTAGCCTTAAGTTTTTCATTCTTTTTAATAAGGCTATCATCGGTAGCAGTGGATGGAGCACTAGATTCTAATAGCTCAATTTTAGTTGATAGCTCACTATTTAAGTTTGCAAAAGTTTCAAATTTTTCTAGCAAACCTTTGTAATCATTTTGAGAGCTAACCAACTTATTTTTCAAAGTTTTAAGTTGAGCTTTTTGCTTAGTGCAAACATCCTGGAAAAATTCTACGGCTTCCGCAAGCTCTTCTAGAGAGGCCTTTCCCTCACCTTCATCATCACTACTACTTTCATCACTAGAGGATGGAATGCTTTTGTTACCTCTTGCCATAAGGCATTTGTGTGATGACCGTGATGATCGTGACGACGACCGGTGGCTGCGCGTCCTTGGAGGTTCATCTTCACTTGAAGAATCATCCCAAGTTCTAACACTTGTGAGCGCCTTGCCTTTGCTCTTCTCCTTTTTGGGTTTGGCCATATTTGGACAGTTGTCCCTGAAGTGGCCCTTCTCCCCACATGCGAAGCATCCTCTCTTCCTTTGCTTTTTCCTATCAATGTTAAAGAGAAGATCCTCGACCTGCAGGGGCACACCCATTAGATTAATCTTGCGGATCATCCTCATTACCTTTCCGACGCGTCGGATTGTTTCTTCGTCCTCGGAGGATGATGTGCATGGTTGATTATCTTCATCATCATCACTTTCTTCTTCTTCCTCTTCTTCACTTGAGGAGCTTGGAGTGGGAGCCTTCTTTTTGCCCTTCCTTTCATCACATGCAAAAGCATATGGCTTTGAGGAAGTTGGCTCCTCTCCCCGACTCATTTTTCGCGACATCTCAAAGGCCGCGATTTTCCCAATCACAATGGTCGGGGTCATGTTGCTCAAATCCTCCATTTTGTGAAGGATGGTGATGATGCTCCCATATCTTTGTTGTGGTAGCAGGGAGATAATCTTCCTCACAATGTCCGCATCACCTAGCTTATTAATGCCAATAGAGTTGAGCTCATTAATTATTAGATTCAAACGAGAATACATGTCTCTAACAAGCTCATCATCTTTCATGGCAAAAGAATTATACTCATTTAAGACTAGGCAATGTTTTTGCTCACGGACATTGGATGTGCCGTCATGGAGCTCATGCAATTTTAGCCAAATCTCATTAGCAGTTTTCAAGGTAAATACTTGATTGAAAATATCCATGCTAAGAGATTCATACAAGCAATTTTTGGCTCTAGCATTTAAATGAATTTCTTTTTCCTCACTCGTGGTGGGTTTCTCGGGATTCTTGAGGGGTTTCATCCCATCACGAGTGACTCTCCAAACACCTAGATCAACGGCCTCTAGGTAACAAGCCATTCTAGCACTATAATATGGGAAGTTAGTGCCGTCAAAGTGTGGTGGCCTATGGGTATCCATCCCTTCCTCTAAGAAGCGTCGGCTCTTTTAGCGGTGAAGCTAAAGCGTTTCAAATGAGCCAAACCAGGCTTTGATACCACTTGTAGGAAACGGGTGACGCCTAAGAGGGGGGTGAATTAGGACTTCTAAAACTTTTACTAAACTAGGCCACAATTAAATCCCTAGAGCAAAACCTATGCAAATAATCAAAACTAGAATGTGCAAACTAGGTTTTGTCTAAGTGTTGCTATCTCTACCGCAAAGGCTAAGTTTCAATCTACACTAAATAAGTATGACTACAAGATTGAAACTTAAATGCTTAATATAAATGCGGAATGTAAAGAGCTAAGTAGAGAAGCAAACTCTCGTGGATGACGCCGGTATTTTTACCGAGGTATCCGGAACCGCGCAAGGTCCCGACTAATCCTCGTTGGTGCCCCTACGCAAAGGGAAGCCCACGCGAGGGCCAAGCACCACGGTCAAGTAACTCCGTAGAGAGCCGCGGGCCTTCTCCACGCGCAAGTGGTGCACCGCTTCCGGCTCCTCTCGGACGCTCCCCGCCGTCTCCACTATCGAGCTTCCGGCCGAAACGCCGCGGGCCTCGTTCCCTCCGGTACACGGTGGCGGCCGTGACACAAACGCGGTTGTCACGGTCTCGCAAGACTCTCGCCCCACTCGGTACAATTACAACGGCTCATGCAAGAGCCGAGGGGTTGTGTGGTTTTACAAAACTCACTCAACTAACTAGGATTCACCTAGAGCAAGCGCTAAAGCGGTCTAACTAACCTAAGCACTTCGCAAAGCACCTACGCTAATCACCGAGTGATTCTATTAAGCACTTGGGTGTTTGAGCTCTTGGAAATGTGCACTATATGCCTTGGTATGTTGCTTGGGCTCTCACACTTGAGAATGGCCGGTTGGGGTGGTATTTATAGCCTCCACACCCCAAACTAGCCATTGGACAGAAAGCAGCAGCTTTCTATCGTCGGGTGCACCGGACAGTCCGGTGCACCACCGGACACTGCACAGTAGATGTCCGGTGCACGCCACGTCAGCCGACCGTTGGCGCCTGTAGCAGTCGACCGTTGGATCCGACCGTTGCCGTCTGCCCGTTGGCACACCGGACAGTCCGGTGCACACCGGACAGTCCGGTGCTACAGCCAGAGAGCGCCTGTCTGCGGCCTCTCTGCGCAGACTGTCCGGTGCCTCACCGGACAGTCCGATGCACACCGGACACCAATGTCCGGTGCGCCATCAGGCGCTGGCTGACAGCCCTTATCTTGGATTTCTTTGCTGATTTCTTCGGGCTTCTTTGTTCTTGAGTATTGGACTCCTATGCATCTTTTTATGTCTTCTTTTGAGGTGTTGCATCCTCATTGTCTTGGTCCAATTCTCTTCGCATCCTGTGAACTACAAACACAAACACTAGAAAACTTATTAGTTCACGGATTGTGTTGTTCATCAAACACCAAAACTCAATTAGCCAAATGGCCCGGGGTCCATTTTCCTTACAATGCTTATCAAGGGGAGTGGGAAGTAGCGGCACGTTGCACACATTGCTTAAAGAACCAAATAATTAGCTTGGGTTATTGACTTTTAAGGTTCATACTTTAGAGTATGATGTAGGCATAAACTGGTTCATTTGTGGTTAATTGTCCTTGATGAGAATTATATCATACTAGTATGATTCATTTTGTATTGATATGTCTCTTTTGCTTCTGCGATGCTTACAATTACAAAGGAGGCGCTGCCAAATTTTATTTTGCTTAGTGTTCGGCTGTTGGTAGTGAAGTCCAGTAGCATCTCGGGGAGTTTGTGGATCCCGGGGTGTTACAGTCCTATTTTGCATAGGACCAGTAACTTTCTCAATCAAGGACTTTGCAACCCAAATTTGTCTAGGTCTACTCTTGCTTGGTGGACCTAGGAATGTTACTTTGACTGTTCCATTTGCAACTTTTCTTAGTACATAATGAGCATTGAAAGCAAATGGTCATGAGTGCTTTGGCAAGGGAGTTGGTGGTGTGGCTTTGCAGTTGTGGGAAAAATGTCCTTATTTTCCACACTCATAGCACTTGATTGGATTAGGAGTTTGTTTTGCCATGTATTCACTTGTTGCTTTCTTTTGCACAAAAGAATTGTATCCAATACCACTCTTATTATTTTTTCATAACAGTGTTTATGAGTAACTCATTTTGAAGGTATTGGCCTTTCTTGAACTTGTGTACACTTGTGGCAAGATGTTCTTTCTCAAGCATAAGTTTCTTGACTTCATCTCCAAGCCTTTCATTGTCCACTGCCAACTCTTCATTAACATCATTGCTTTCTATGGCAACTTTTCCTCTAGTGGTTGCATCTGTCAAGTACTTCTTCAAATTCTGGTTCTCTAGTGTCATGACTTCAACTTTTTCAATCAATTCATCATGAATACTAGACTGATCAACTTTGCTCAAATCATCACATGAGGTTGCTACATCAATCTTAACAACAGGGTTAATAGCCTCACGTGTGTTACAGAATAAAAGGTCATTTGCAATAAGAAGATTACCATAATCAGTTTTAATCTTTGTATAATCCTCCTTTATTTTGACAAGCCTATCTTTTAGCTACCTATTTGCTTCACTTAATTTTTTCATATTTTTCTTTAACATCTTTAAGGGAGGTATTGAGCTCATTTTTGGTTGACGACATAGTTTTATTTTCTTCCTTCATTTCTTCACTAGCTTTAACAACTATGTCATACTTAGCAGTTAAGAACTAATTTTCATCCTTTAGCTTGTCACATTTAGCTTTTGACTTTCTAATTATTTGAGTATATTCTTTAAGTAAGTCAGCTAATTCATCATAGGTAGGAGAAGCATATTCATCATCACTATCACTATCACTATCACTATGACAATCATCAACAATATCATTTTCAGGTTGTACCTTACATTCACCTTTAGCCATGAGGCATAGGTGTGAAATAGTTGAAGGTGATGGTGGTGGTGAAGAGAAATCCCGAGCAATGGCGGCAACCTTTTCATCATTTTCTTCTTCACTTGAAGAAGACCCGCTTGAGGATTCAATGTCAGTGAGCTAGTCACCAACAATATATGCTTTTCCATTCTTCTTTTTATGAAATCTATTGTGCTTGCCTTCTTTCCTCTTGAAGAATTTCTTTTCCTTATTCTCATCATCACTTACATCATCCTTCTTGCCCTTGAACATGTTTTTCTTGGGCTTGTTGCATTGATGAGCAAGATGACCAAGTTCTCCACAATTATAGCAATCCATCTCGGAGATGGACTTTCTTTTGCTAGAGAAAAACTTCTTCTTTCTTGAATCAAACTTGATACCTTCCTGATTGAGTTTCTTCAACATTTTTGTGGTCTTTCTCACCATCAAGGCAATGTTTGTATAAAGATCATCATCACTTGAGGATTCTTCCTAAACTTGCATTTTGGCCTTGCCTTTCTTTTCTTGACTGGCTTTGAGAGCCAAATCTTTTCTCTTGGAAGAAGACCCATCCTTGTCACTAATGTGCATATACATTTCATGAGCATTGATCTTTCCCAATATTTGAGTTGGTGTAGTGATGGAAAGATCCATTTGGTGTAGCACAGTGACAATGTGTCCATACTTCTCAATTGGCCAGACACTGAGAATTTTCCTCACAACGTCCGGTTGTGAAATTTGGGTGAGTCCCAAACCATTGACTTCCTCTACAAGAATGTTAAGTCGTGAGTACATATCATTAGCATTGTCATTTGCAAGCATTTCAAAAGAATTTAATTTTTTTTCATTGCAATATGATATCTTTCCTCACGCTCACTTTTAGTTCCTTCATGTAGAGCACAAATATCTAACCACAAATCATGAGCATTTTTGTGATTTCTTACTCTATTGAAAATATCCTTGCAAAGGCTTATAAAAGAGAGTGTTTTCGGCCTTAGCATTCCATTTTTCATAATTATACTCATCACCTACAAGATTTGTGGGATCTCTAGGTTCGGGGAACCCTTGGGTGGTGGCTCTATAGACACCAATGTCTATAGCCTCTAAATAAGCTTCCATACGAATTTTCCAATAAGGAAAATCATCGCCATAAAAAACTGGAGGAGGTCCATCCTCGTCGGACATCGCTACTCTAACGGTTAAGCTAAACTAGGAGCAACTAGGCTCTGATACCAATTGAAAGGATCACGGCGCCCAAGAGGGAGGGTGAATTGGGCTTTTCTAAAATTCCAACAAAAGTTAAACCCTAAGAAAGAGCCCAACTTCACCCAACTACTAGCAATAAGTAAATATTACTAGAAAAACAACAAGCCTAAGTCATTACTACAAATACTTGCTAAGCAATTGCACAAAGAGAAATGCTCAAAGTAAATGCGGAATGTAAAGCAAGGGTAAGAAGACTCCTCCAATTTTTCCTGAGGTATTGAAGAGTCGACACTCTTCCCTAGTCCTCGTTGGGGCACCCACGCAAGGGTATCGCTCCCCCTTGGTCGTCGCAAGATCGAAGTGCTCTCTATGAGATGATCCTTTGCCACTCCGGCGCAGCGGATCCCTCACAACCGCGTACAATCTTGAGCCGGGTCACCAACAAATCCTCTATGGTGATCACCGCACTCCAATCGCCACCAAGCCATCTAGGTGATGCCGATCACCAAGAGTAACAAGACATAGACTTTCACTTGACCAAGAGAAGCCTAATGCATGTGGTGTGTGCTATAGGTGACTCTCACGTGCACTAATGAGGTCCTAACACAGGATTAAGATTTTCTAATCACCTCACTAGGCTTTGTGGGGCTTGCAATTCTCTAGCAATGAATACACTTGAATGTGGGCGGCAAGACACTAAATGAGGCTGGTGGAGGGGGTATAAATAGCCCCAATCACCAAACTAGTCGTTGCTGGAACTTTCTGCGCTTGAGCGCACCGGACAGTCCAGTGCGCCAACGGTGCATTCCAACGGCTAGTTCTAATAGCTAGTCGTTGCTCTGACGGCGCACCGGACAGTGAACAGTGATTGTCCGGTGTGCACCGGACAGTCCGGTGTGTGCGCTAAAATTTGCCTCAGCGAACTCGTCGCTCTCGGGTTTCTCTAGGGTAGAGGTGTTTCCCCCGGGGCTGGCTGGCCCCACTATCAGAGGGTGCACCAGACAGTTCGGTGCCCCTAGGATAGCAACACCAATTTCTTTTCCTTTGGTTTTTCTAACCTAATTTCATTCTAACTTATGAGTGTGTTATAGAGTGACACCTAGCACTAGATGTGAGTGTAAATATGCACCAACACTACACTAGAATACTCTTGGTCAAACTACTCATCCACAACCCCTCTTTATAGTACGTCTAAAATAAAAAATAGAAGACCTAATTCTATACCAAGTGTCCACAACTCCTTCAATACTTGGAATATGAAGACCTTTATCTTTTGATTCGCCTTTTTAGCCGTCGCTTCAAGTTCTCATCTAAGGGATTGTTTTCACTGTTGCAACGCAACCTCCTGTAATGCGACCTAACTTACCATTTGCTCTGCAAAACACACGTTAGTCACATATAATCTTATGTTGTCATTAATCACTAAAACCAACAAGAGGCCTAGATGCTTTCAGGAGCCACAGGTCCCAAAGGGGTTCGATCCCCATATACCCCCGCAGACGGCGGTGAAGATGGCCGCCTCGACGATGGAGTTGGGGTTGAAGTTGTGCAGCTCCAACCCATAGTAGTGCGGCAAAGCCCGCATGAAGTGGCTCGCCGGGACTCCAAACCCTCATTCATGGAACTGGGTGAAGCTCATTATGTAACCCGCGGGCGGATCTAGCATCTGCTCATCACCCGGTGCAAACCACTCGGGCTGCAGGCTAGGGGAGTGGGGGTGGAGCAGACCGGCTTCAACCAGCGCCTCCAAATCCTCATCGGTGATAGAGGAAATGGGCCATGGGTCGCGAGGAGGAAGAATGCTTACCTTCTCTACCATTGGGAAGAAGGAAGAAGGCGAGGAGAAGGCGAAAGGCTCTTTTTGCATAAGGCGAAAACGGTCTATGAAAGCAGGAAGGCTAAAGTGGCAAAGGTAACGATCCAAAGACTCCATCACGGTCGACTTTATTGGAACGGGCGAAGCCACCGAGGTGCAAATCGCAACGACCGGACGGCAATCGTTTTGAATCCCGCGCGCACGCGCGCTGCAAACGGTCGGCTAACCGACAAGACGTCCCGTCGCACTAAATGGTCATGCCCCCTCCGAGAAAAAAATGCGCTAAATGTCATTTCGTATCCCACCTCAAAAGGTACGCCCTACACTCTCTGCCTCTCCGCCCTTTGTCCTCTCAACAGTTAACCGAAAGAAGGCGTCTTCTACCTCAGGCAACTCACCTCGAGAAGGAAGCAGCGAACCAGAAGAAGGTGTCTTCTGCCTCGGGCATCTCACCTCAGGAAGGAAAAATGCAAGGAAGAATATTGTTCAGAGGTTAGAAGGTTTGGCCCTCGGCAGGGTTCAGAAAAACCGCCTCAGGACGCCAGGGCTCCGAGCCCAATACTGATCAGAGGTTCAAAGGTTGGCCCATCAAAAGGGATCCATAACCGCCCCAGAGCACAGAGCCAGGGATGACTATGGGTATGCCCATACACGTCCCTAGCTCGGGTTGTGACCCGAGGTACCTTAAGACATATCCGAGACCCCCAGGAGCGATTTGTGACGGTATCCCATTGTAGGGAGGCATCAAGCCCTCGGACCCCATCAAACGGATTCGGGACAAGGCGAATCACCCGCATGTATCTTTTGGGGCCTTGGGGGCTACACCCGATGGGTGCACTCATGCGCACCCATTGGAAACCAAACGACCTACTCCTAAGGACAATGCGGCACACCCACAAGCTGGCAGCAGAGCCTCCAAACAAGTACCAAAATACTTCCTTGGAAGGCTCGAGGGCTACTATCGGGGTGATAATTAGGGGTACCCAGATTATCCCTCTGAGAAAAGCACTCAGGATAAATAAATACATAACCCCCGAGGGGAAGCAGCCGACGTACCCCCTAACCTGAGGCCTTTCCCCGAGAGTGTCCCACCTCAGGCCGAACTCCGCCTCGCCTAAAGTTACAACCACTCCGACCATCTCGCCCGAGCTGATCCTAGGCAGATGAGACAAAGGCGCCCGAAAACAGGCGGGGAACACACGCATTTAATGCATATACCTACCCCACGCAGTGGCAGCAGGAGCACAGTGGCCAAAAAGACAGCAGTCAAGTCTAGGCGAAACAACATGATTACACCTCCGCTACAATACGCGCACACCGCCTGCCATCCCCCGATGGGACATCTAATACGATAGGCAAAGCAGACCAGCCCTCGGGCGCAAATCTCTGCCTCGCCTGATGCCGAGTACGGCCTTCGGGCGCAATCTTCGCCTAGCCCGACTCCGAGTCCGGCCCTCGGGCGATTTCTCCACCTTGCCCGACGTTGAGTTCGGCCTCGGGTGAATTCTTCGCCTCGCCCGAGCTCGGCCTCGGCTACCTGCTCCACCGTGAATCCCTCTGGTGGCCACTCCGCCAACTGTGGCACATGTCAAACAATAGCTCAGCTAACACCTCGGGAAGACTTCCGCCTTGCCCGAGCAGGGCTCTAACCTCGATAAACGAGGCAAGGAATCACGATGTCACTCCGCACAGGGACGCTGACGCACCCCGTAAGCAAGCTTTAGACCATACCCTAGGGTTGTTACAACAACTACGGTATGGGCTACCCCTTCGCTGAGGGCTCGGGCGTACGGCCATCCCCTCGGCCTCTGCCTTGGCTCTCAGTAGGAAATCAGCGGACGCAAGTCAACAATACAGTGCACCGTCACGTCGGCATACAGAACACCAAGCAACCCCTTGGACTACAATGACTCCAGGCTCCACACCATACATCTCTAACATGTATAAATAGGGCAGTAGTTCCCTAAAGGGGCCAGGAGGACACAAGGACGAACATTCATTCATTTCCCACTAAGTCTTAGGATATTGGCACTTGCCTCAATCAGTTCCAGGGACTTGGGGACTTCCCCTCTCCCACTGTGCTTGTAATCCCTACTGCACGCACTCAGGTGCGAGTAATATAAGCTTCACCCCCATCTGCTGGAAGTAGGGTCTTGCGTTGCCCGAACCAGGATAAATTGCTTGTGTCAACTCGCACACCATCTAGACTCTAGGCATGCAACATTATTCACTAGTTGGTTAGGACACTCAATCCAAACACGGACAATACTCTTCCTTTTGGGTTTGGTATTCTTCCTCTAGTATCCTATATCTAAATTTAACAATTCCTAGACCCCTTTTATGTTTTCTGTATTTTGTATCGTCGATTGTCAAAATAAGCAAAAATAGTATTTCTGTGTAAAACACCCATAAACGGCATTTCCATTGAAATACACAAATAGGATATTCGCTCTTTTATTGTTCTTGATGATATTGTAAAGGAACGACGAGGCTATTTCTTTGCTTTTTCACAAACAAATCTAAATTATCTTGAAGAATGGAGGATAGAAACAATTCCAATGACCATTGAACCCGATTCGATCTAGCGTTAAATAATCAAGAATTTTTCTATCTTTTTTTTACCAAAAGTATCCAACGTTCTATGGCTAACTTGATCATTATCCATTGAGAAGTCAAAGATATATCTTCCATCAACAGAAAAAGAATAAGTATTCGTTTGATCTTAATCCTTGTGCAGCGGAAAAGATGGTATACTGGATCTGCACATACTTACTAACAATATCCATAAATGGCTTGTTTTTGGTAATCGACAAAGATTTCCATATTGATATTCGTGGTTTCTACCATGCGGGTTTAGCTTTTTTACAGTTCACAGTCCACCATAGGTTTTTTCACAACTCATAGGTCACAACAATTTTTTCCTCACGCTCCATCTTTAATACACTTGAGCTAGTTAGCTCGCTAAAAATTACTAGTAAAATTAGCTCATTAATTAGTATCTGGATAACTATCAGTCGGTTTTAGCTAATTTGATTCAGCTAATGAATTACATCGTCTTGAGGCACTTTAAGTGGCATGTCGACTCTAAAGAAATCCTGGAATCCTTCCTCCCCGACTGGGTCCCTCTCAGGAAGTGGGATCTAGGTTCGTCTCGATGGATGTTTCATTGACAACTTTCAAATTATATATGTTAGGCTTTAGTATTTGAATAATTATCCTATTTAAATAGGACCTACCTACATAATATATAGAAACCATAGCAATGCATGGGCATCTAAATATCTTGTCCACATGATTTATATTAATTTGAGATGGGATGGAGTGAGAGGACGGATGATGGTGCAGGTGTAAACCCTTGGGGGAATTTATGAGACTCAAGTTATTCAAAGAATAATGTTAATGGTTATGTGGTTTATGAGTTTAACCATTGAAACATAATTTCAATTTTGTTAAAGTAAATATATATCTATATATAATAAATATATATTGCATATTACGTGGGTATTTATTTGTTTGTGATGCATTTAAGTGGAATGAGGAAGCCTAGCTTAAATTTGAATTCAAATTATAGATTAAAATAAATAGAAAAACATAAACAAATATAAAACATAAAAATATTTCTTCATGCTGGTATATTTTTAGTTTGTGACTTGATCTGGGTATAAAAAATTCACTAACAAACTTGAAGTGGAATATTAAAATTTGAAATTTAGAAAGAGATTCAAAACAAAAAATAAGAAAAAAAAAAGAAAAAGAACAAAACCAACGCTGGGCCAAAACCACTGATCAACCCAACTCACCTACCTCTACGTTTGGCGCCGACGCGTGGGCCCCGCTCGTTGGCCACTCGCTTGCGCCTACCCCTCCCGCCGAGTCTGCGTGCTGACTCGTGGGACCCGACTATCAGCCCCTTCCGTTCCAGCGTGCGCACCGCGCCTCTCCACCGACTGACTACGGGCCCAGGCCGTCAGCTCCTCCCTCTCAACCACCTCACTGACTATGGCGGACCATGTCATGGACCGCGGAGCCGCTGTGGAGTTCCAACTGATCTCCGCACCGCAGCCATAAAATCGAGCACCCCTGCGACGTCCTCGGTCCTCGTACAGAACCCCATCGCCACCATAGCGCGAGTTGCCGTCGAGTGAGGGCCCGCCAAGGAAAAAACACTGTCGTCGTTGCCATACACGCGCAAAGGGCTTAGGGGGGACGTGGACATGTCCAGTGCCTTCACTGGGACTCCTTCGTGTGTACCGTTGGCGCACTGGTGGAAGTTTAGCTTTGTACGATGAATGTACTCGTGGACATTGGGGAGCTCGGTGCACTGCTTTGAGAACCGGCAATACTCATGGAGGCTCTCGTCCTGCTTTTACCGGCACCTTCAGAGATCCTAAAAGTTTCCTGAGCGGATGTACGTTCCCTAGAAATTCCCCCAGAAGACCCTGACTAGGTCCTCCCAGTCATGGATCTGGGCTGGCGGGAGGTGCTCGAACCAGGCTTGAGCGGAGTCGGACAGATAGAGGGGGAGGTTACGAATGATGAGGTTGTCATCATTCGTTCCCTCGAGCTTGCAGGCCAGTCGATAGTCAGCGAGCTAGGGCTTTGGCTTCATCTCCCATGAATACTTGGTGATGGTAGTCAGGAGAGGGGGGGAAACGGCGCTCTTCGGATGGCTTTGCTGAAGACCTATGGACCGGTAGCGCAGGAGAGGGGCTACGGTCCTCCCTGCTGTCGTAACGACCGCCCGTCGAGGGTGGTAGCCGTACGTCTCGTGATATCAGTCGTGGTGTCGAAAGCATCCACCGAGGCGGTCGTGGACCCCTTGGGGCTGACGGTTGTCTTGGAGTCGATCGCACACCGTGGGTGCCCTCTATCTAGTGGGCGCGGGGTGGGCTGGGGCTTCCCTCTCGAAACGAGAGGGTCTCGCTTGGTGACTCGAGGTGGGCTCCCGAAGTCAAGATGCTGAACTCTCGACCTGTTGTACAACGGCGCATTCCAAGAGCTCCCGAAGTTCACCGTGGATGTGGCATCCTTCGGTGGTAGAGGGCTCCGACATGGTGCAGAGTAAGATCGCAGCCGTTGCGAGGCTTTGACTGGCCCGGTTAAGGGAGGGGGGTGCGGCGACGGCGGCGTTCTCCATGATGCTATGCTGGACATCTCGTGCCTTCGCACGCACGCCCCCGTCGAGGGTTTTATCGGTGGCCTCCCTCTCTAGTGCTTGTCCTAGCTGCTGTAGCCATTGTTGTTCCTCTCCGAGCTTGTTGTGGAGCTCTCGAGCTGCTCGAGGTGAGCCATGTGGCTCCTAGGAGGGCTGGCTCCACCGCTTCCCGAACGCGCGGAGGAGACTAGTCACCTTACCGAGGCATGCCGAGGTGATTCCCCTCGTTAGTGATTTCTGGGTCGATGTGGAGGCATCCCCGGGTTGGGTCGTAGCTCTCCCCGCTGGTGTTGTAACCTTCCGAACTCTCGGAAAGCAATTCATCGCATGTGTACAGGAACTGCAGCATGGACTCAGGATCTCGCAGCCCAAAGAAGTCCAGGCCAAAGCTTGGACCGTCCACTTCCTTGGAGTCTAAGCATCCCGAGGGGAAAGGAAGTCTAGCATACAGCCTGGTGACGGAGCTGGTGTCAAAACTTGGCTAAAAGGGGATAGGGTTCTCCCCCAGCCCTTGTCATGTCTTGCCAAGGAACGACCGGCTCCTCCTGACCTGCAAGTGGGAGGTCCAGTGTGGCTGGTATAGCTCACTCAATGGCGTGCGGAGGTGGTTCTTCCTATGCCAGAGGAGGTGGTACCAGGAGATTTGATGCAGGTGCCGCTGTCGGCGCCTCGGGTGAAATGCTGATTTTGGCTAGGTCCCTTGAAAGGGAGTCTGCACCATCGGTCATCCTGGGAGTTTCACCAGGGCATGGGGTGCCATGGGTGGCACGGTTGCGGTTGTTTCGTCTCTATCTCCTGCGACGAGAAGGCGGCGATGGGTGCTCGGACGCTCCAGAGGGAGAGGTGGGAGGAGTACCATGTCGTACTCGATGCCGAGCGACATGAACTCTAGGCTCCCAAACCTGATCACCGTTCTGAGCCTGAGCGATTGATGAAAGCTTGCCATCTAGAGTCTTGACTGGAACTGAGGTGTTTCATGCGACAGATCCCTACCTAGCGCGCTAACTGTCGGTGTTTGGACTAACGGTCCTAACCAACTAGTGTAATGATGTCGTGTGCCCAGAATCTAGATGGTATGCAAGTTGACACAAGCGATTTATCCTAGTTCGGGCAATGCAATGACCTACTTCTAGCAGAGGGGGATGATGCTTATATTACTCGCACCGAGGTGCCTGCAGCAGGGATTACAAGCACGACGGGAGAGGGGAAGTCCCCAAGTCCCTAGAACTGATTGAGGCAAGTGCCAATACTGAAATACATGAGAAAAACTACAAAGTCATTCGCCTGCCTCCTTGGAGGAGTTATGACTGCCCTATTTATACACCTAGGAGACGCATGCTGTTGAGCTGGGGTCGTCGTGTTTCCAGGGGAGATGTCTTGGCGTCCTGTGGGTGACATGTCTTTGCACTGTGTTGTTGACTTGAACTTGTTGTTTTCCTACTGAGAGCCGAGGCCGAGGCCGAGGGTTGGCCGTATGCCCGAGCCCCCAAGGGAGGGGATGCCCATATCGTAGTGGTTGTAACAGTGCCTCAGTATGGGTAAAATGCCTTCTTATGGGATGCGTCAGCATCCCTATGCTGGGTGACGTTGGGAGTCCTTCGCTGCGGATATCGAGGTCAGAGCCCGGCTCGGGCGAGGCAGAAGTCTTCCCGGGGCAATGGTCAAGCTTTCCCTGACATGTGCCACAGTTTGCGGAGTGGTCGCCTACGGGATTCGTGATGTAACAGGTAGCTGAGGCCAGGCTCGAACGAGGCGGAGTTCTGCGCCCAAGGGCCGGTCTGCTCTTCCGTCGTATTCAGAAGCGGGCCCAGACATTTAAGATTAGGTATTCAAAAATTCAAAAGATTAAAGAATTTAGGGTTCTAATACTATTTTATGTAATACATTATTGACAAATTAGTGTTCTAACACTATAGATCACCAAAAACATGGGTATTCAATGAATACCCATGAATACCCTGTGGGCCCGCCCATGGTCGTATTAGGTGTCCCGTCCGGGGATGCCAAGCGGCGTGCGCGCAGAGTGGTGCATGTGTAATCATCCTGTTGCGTCTGGATGTGTCTGTTGTCTTATTGCCACTGTGCTCCGATGCCTCTGTGTGGAGTAGGTATCCACATTAAATGTGAGTGTCCCCCGCTGGTCTTCGGGTGCGCCTTGTCCTCTTCTCCTGAGACAGGCTCGGGCAAGACGGATATGGCGATTGTAGAGCGAGGTGAACTCGGGCGAGGTGGAAGTGGGTGACATGAGTCGTGCGAGGCTCGGGCGAGACAGAGACTTGCCAGAGGCGGTGATTTCGGAGGGACCTCGGGGAGGGGGCTCGGTTAGGATGGTGCTTTTATGGGGAAGACCCCTACGATGGGCCTCGGGTGAGGAGATAACCTGACCTCTTTCCTTCAGAGATTACACCTGGGCAATTAACCTTTCCTGGGCGTGTTTTTAGAGGTGTAATCCGGGCACCCCTAATTATCATACCCGACACATACGAAATACAGATACATTGATAAAATCCTACACGACCACAGGCACACTATGCAACAGCAGCAACAGGTTGATCATCTTGATTATCATCATCATCCCTATCTAGGTACTGATTCTCGAAGGCTTGTTGAATCTCTGGATTCTCCAAGTTGTCCTGTTCGATCGTCACCCATCTGCCAATCCTTCAAACATGTCAAGATCTCCACCATCTCACTCGTTAGACAACGTCTCCTCTCCTCAAGCACCCTGCCAGTAAGACTAAAAACATATTATGAGCTAATAGTTGAAACAGGGACAGTTAGAACATCCTTAGCTAAAATGGAGAGAATAGGGTATGTATTCTTATGCTCACGCCACCAGCTAAGAATATCAAAATCATCATCAAACACAATAATTGGATCACTGTCAACATACATGGACAACTCAAAGATTGTACAGAAGTTAGAAGGCAGATCGTGGAGGTAGAAGGGGATGGTCGGACAAGGGAACGGGAGGAGAGAGATGACCGGACGATGGGCGATGGGAGCCTGGGAGGGACCGAGACGACGCGAGACCGAGGGAGGAGATCGGGATTAGGTGGTTTAGGGTTAGGGGAAATGGGGAATAATGGGTGCGCCTGGCCCTGGGCGGCGGCTAGCGGATGGATCACAGATACTTAGGTCTTAGTGTGTCTTAGTTAAATGGGATGAGTCAGGCCAGACTGTGGGCTTGAGTTGAGATCCAGACATGGCCCATATATTATGTCAGGCCGACCTAGGCCCACAAATAGGTTGTCACGTGTCAGACCTGAGCCGTGCCTAGAATTGTGTGCTATGGCCGGCCTGTTAGCCACAATCCAAATGTACATCTATAGATGTAAGTGTACATTTTTTATTTCTCTGGTTCGTTCTAGCAGGGCAGGTCGTTGTCAGCGCCTAGCAAAACCAAAACCAGAGCAGGTCGTTGTTGCTGCCAACGATGCCCCGTACGCCTGAGCTGAAACGCTCCATTCGCACGTCTGGGCCGCACGTACCGCACATCGCGCACACGTTTCGCGTCCGAGTTGGCGTGCGCTTGGTGAGACGACAGCTGCAGCTGCTCCTGGTCCTGTTTGGGTCACTTCTTCCCTATAGATAGAGAGCAGAGGCAACAGGTTGGTGCACTCTTTCTTTCCATCTGATCCTGTGGGCAACACGCCAACACCAGAGGTTTGAGCCCCGGTGCGCGCCCTACTGTCATTGAAAACACGACGTGGCACCATTTACTATACAAGTGCGCCACCGGATTCTACCTGTCTTTGGACAGCAACCTTTGGGGAATTCGAAAATTGAGAGATTCAGAAGTGTTAACAGAGGGCTGCAACTGAAAAAACTGGCGATAAATGGTCATTTACCACCAGATGCTTAACTACGCACCATGTCAGTACCGCACATGTCCGCATGCTAGAGCATGATGCACCACATTCTCGTGCACGTGAGAACGTTACGCAGCCCTGCATTGTCGTCGACGCATGCGCCCACACACAACCGACGGTATTCTCACGCCGTGCAAAGATCTACACGTACCAGCCCACCACCAGGGAAGAACAGAATCGCAGTCCATACCTCGGTTGTCTGATACTGACAATTCTGGGTCTGGCTGTATTCAACATTGGTTTTGAGCATAAACTACACATCGGGTACATCTGAATAATCCGCAAAAAAAGAAAAAAAAAAGTAACGAACAAGTCTTCTCTAAAAAACCTCAACTTAATCCTCAAAAACTCCTATTACAGACGAAGCATGGAGCAGACCAGGGTAACCTGCCTGGTGCGAAGATATGTTTACCGTTGGAGATGCTGGTGGGCGTGTAGCCCAGCTCAAATAATGCTCCTGGGCCCTTCGCTTAGGGCAAATGGTGCATGGTGACGAGGGTTTTCTGGTCGGTCACCTCCCTTTTCTCCTGTCCTCTCTATCTCGGCTTCTGTCGTGGTGGTCGTCTCGCCCTCGGCTTGCACTTTTCCCGCGTACCCTATCCCTCCCCACGTCGTTGCCATGAGACCGGTCCCTACCGCGATTGTGCTCTCGATCCCTCTCCTGTGACTTCCTTGGAGGGCTGCAGCTTCTACTCTGGCTCCGGCGCCGTTTCCTAGGATGATCATGTGCATCACCATGCCTCTCTTTCCGCTCCGACGACGATGATGTTCTTTCTGCAAAATAGAGTACTGTTTAAAGTGCGCGCCTAGCTTGCAAAATATAGGGGCAGCGAAGACTGAATGAAGTTGAGGGGTACAGCATGGCTCATTGTTAGTGCACAAAGTAATATATGGAGTTGTGGAAGTCAATGATGCTGCAAGTTCAAATCCAACAGAGATGATACTGTCAAATAAGCAGGTATCCTTCCCTGCCTTCTTACATACCAGAAGATCGCCTGCTGTTAGCACCATCAGCTGGAGTGGATAAACCATATTCTGACTGGAGACGTCTTCGATGGCTGGCAACCTTCCTCTCAATCTCATCCAAGTCACGCAGACCCTGCTCCTCAAGAGATTCACGGTACTGCATGACAGAAATTTCAATCTGCCTCAACTTCTGCCTGCAGAGAAGAAATACATTGGAGTTAGAAATAAGGGCATGTTTGGAGGGGCTCCGTGCGCCTCATCTGCCCACTTTAACAGTTATGTTTCGCTGGAGCCAGAGCCGTTTTGGTTCCCACCACAGTGTGCAATAGCGTTGTGCAGTAACCTACAATGCGCGTGTGCATGGAGCCAGAGCCGCTGGGAGTGGCGCCAACAACGTCTAAGTACGTGTGCTTGGCAGACACATACAAAAACTAGCATCGCAATGGTAAACAAATATTGAAAACAGACAAGTACCTGTGCTCTTCATCAACAATCGTATCATGATGATGACTTGTGTGGTCAGTACTAGCTTCTGTTGTATCGACCTTTCCGAGACCATCAGCAATATCGCTTCCGGATGAATAGCTTAATCCCAAGCCTCGGCCACCTTTCCTATCTTCATCGTCACTGATGTCATCCTCTCGACTCCATTTAGAAGCTGGCAAAACAGGATCGTATTTCGGCTTCTTGCTTGGAAATGATTCAAGTTCGGCAGAAGCAGATCCTCCAGAACGTCCTTTACCAGCTCTCATACTGTTCCGAGAGACATCTAATTCATCACCATTAGAACCTTCACCAAACCTTGAAGTACTATGAGCATTCACACCACTGTCCTCTCTTCCAACCACATGCTGTTCACCCTGCACATATTTCATGTCAACATCTTTCTCGTATATTCGTTCCTTCTCAGCCTCTTCCAAGTTAAGCAGCCTGGCGACCATCATTTCTTTACCACCACACAGAGAAAGGCCATTATGTCTACAGCGGCGTTCAAGTTCAGCTAGTGGGAGCCCTAATAGCTCCTTTGTCGCTGCTGCCTTTCCAGTAGCCAAGGCACCGTCTTCATTAAGCTTAAATCCATCATTTCCATCCTCAGAGCTACCTTTCTTTTCAATTTCGGGTGCATCACCGCATAACGAGTGAAACGGAACAACACCAGAGTTGCCTGATCTAAGAAAAGTAGCCCTCAGCCCATTAAGAAATGCATCAGAAAACAGGAACCAGTCTGCCCAAACTTGTAGAACTTTCATAACCCTCTCCTGAAGAACAGAAATAAATCCATGCAGACATGTAAGAACATCAAGGATAAAAATAAGCTCCAGTATTCAAAAAATGGTGCAACATAAGTCACCTTCAGAGCTTCAGCAGTAATCCTTCCAGTGATACTGCGATACAAGTCATTAAAGCTCTCCATAACATCTGGCAAAGAAGCTTCAAACTTCGTTCGGAATGCAGATGCGTTCTTCACAGGAGCGCTACTGTTATGAAGGATGTCAGACACTAGCATAAGCCGAGCAACCTTTGTTGGAATAGACGTCTCCTTGAGTGTCAAGGATTCTGTAAGAACCTCAACAATCTGAAATGCAAGACAATGAACAATCATTCAATGAGAACTACAAAAGAGACATCATGTGGAATAGAAAAGGCTAAACACCAGAATCACAGAAAATTTGCCTCAACAAGGTTATAATAATGCCTAATCCATAATAAATAAGTTAAACTACAAAGACAACAAAAATTAAAACAAAACCAGATCCCAACAGTTATTGCATATCATCTAAGCGAAGCCTAAGGAACAAAATTGTGTAAATTGGTGAAGGAGCAAAGATAGCATTACATCAATCAGTATACACTTTACATGTTGCAAATTGATACCATTTCAGCAACCACCAACCATTATATGTCACCAGTTTTACCTACTTCCTTCTTATAAAAATAAAACAGATCTTATAAGTCAACGCAAGGGTTGTCCTTCAAACAGTCAGTCAACTGTGAGACCATGCCTCCATGGCCACATGCCAGTAAGTACATAGGCTCATTTCGTTGTTGACAGTTTGACACATAACCATTAAGCTATCAACTGGTCTCAATGTGGGTGACCGGGTGTATACCTAATTAAGTCACAGTACCATTAAGCAATGCAAAATAGTAATAAAGAAAATAGAACTAATTACATAATATTAGAAGGTACACATTACCTCGCCAGCTGCATCAGCATTATCCAAGGCAAATCCCATGGCGTCTTTTATTTGGCTCCTCTCTAATGTCAAAGCTCGCAGCATGTCCTCAAATTCATCACGCTGTGAGTCAGTCAATGTACGCTCCACTTCAACACGCTGAAGAAGGGATCAGAAATTTAGTATTGTAACAGAACAGCCATTTATTTATTTGACATCAACAAACAACAATTTAATGCTCTTAGTACGTCTAACAGTTATTTACCCTGCTTCTACCAGCAGCAAATGTAGATTCCTTTTCACGTTCAGGGCTTCTGTTGGACGACAAGGGAGGTGGGACCCATCTGAATTGCATATAACATTTTTGTCAAGAAAGTCAATAAGCAGACACCATGCATATTCATCCTATTGAATATCATTATTTATTGCGCAAAACTATTACCTTCCACTTCCTGTGATCATGATGTAGGGTTCTGTTCTCCATCGTTGTAGAGTATCACCCTATGTTACAATATCACAGGCTGTTAGCACTCTATCAGCACGTTCATTTTTTGCAGTTACTTGAAATTTTATTAATGTAAAAAAATGTGACTTGGTTCTCAAAAAAATATGTTCCAGTCATAATATAGCAATAGATATAAAGTTTTGTTGAACAAGAAAAACACATATATGCACATGCAGAAGTTCCAAGAAACTAAACTAAGTAACGGTTATTCGACAACTTAACAAGTTCTCCTTGTGCAGAAGACACAATGGACATCATAGTGTTGTTCGCTTGTTATCTTTGGTAGCAGAAGTGAAGCATAATACTTTTGATAGTCTTCTAAGAATGGCAAATATGAACGAATAAAAAGAACGGAGATATTCTGCATTAGAATACTGAAATGTCACTTTAAAATTTCGTACTATAGACAGCAACAAGTACCTGGGCAAATGAGTATAGCCTCCAAACATAATATGTGTGCTCTTTAGATTTAAGATTGAACAAGAAATCAAATAAAGGATTTCCTCGCCCTCTCTCCATTACAGCTTGTTCAAAAGCACATCCACCATCAAGTACGTGCAGAGCCATTGTGTCAATCACATGCCGAAGATGCCCATCATCAGGTGGAGCAACCACAATATCAGGAACATTTGGTGTAAGGACCTATCAAGTCAATGAATCCATTAACATGAAATAATCTACAAGATCTCTTACTTAAACAGATAATCACTCATTTAACGAAATGCAGTATCACAGGATATCATGTTCCGGAAAAAAATCATTATTTCAATCACATGAGAAGCAACAGACATGTAGCCAGAAACCAGAAATTACATCTGCACTTGTCAGATACTAGGGGCCTGTTTGGCTCACTTGGACTAGTTGTTAAGTCCAATTAAAGTTTGGGTGAAAGTTTAGGCGACTAAAAAAATTAGTCCTTTGCTCTTTGGATACATGGACTACTGAGGGACTAACAGTTAGTTGAGCTGGACTAAAAATTAGTCCGCCTAGGACATTGATGAAGATGTAAGTAATAGAATCAAAATTCAAAACAGAGTGGATGAAGTGGCGTCAAGCAACTGGCATTCTATATGACAAGAGGGTACCTGTTAGGAACAGGGTTACGGAGGTAGTACGAGTGGTGGGTGGAAGGTCGTGCACTAGGACCCCGGCGCTTGGGCTCCGTCGTCGTAGGGTTAGGGCTGCTGGCTGGAAGAGGCGCGGTACTGTTCAGATGACAAACAGTACCCGCGGTGAGCAGCAGACACGGGTGAATAGTGTCGCGGATGAACAGTGCGCGTGTGAGCAGTAGATGTTTGAGGGAAGCACGGGCAAGATACTTGCCTGCTTACTTCATTAATTGAAGGGATATATATGTATAGATGAGGTAGCAACATTCAACTAACCAACCTTATCTAAGATCTAAACAAACAAATGTTTATCCATCTAAACTCTATCCAGACTAACAAACTGATGATTATCCATTGAGTTTAGATAAAACTTGCCTTTTTAGCTTCTGTGGTGAACCGGGAGACGCCTGGGCGCCAGGGGTGGTGCTGTAGAGGGCCGGTGCCGGGGTGGGAGCCTCGTGCGTCATGGTGAGCTCCTCGAGGAGAAGCTCATTCCGCACCGCATGGAAGGTGGGAAAGGGCACGGTCCTCTTGATGAGAGCATTCAGGTGACCGTAGCGGGGGCTGAGGCCACGCAGGAGGTTCAGCACCAAGGTGCGGTCCGCCACCGGCTCGCCGAGATCGCGGAGGGAGTCTGCCAGGCCCTTCATTTGGTGGTAGTACTCCCCCACGGTGAGTTCCCCCTGGGAGAACTGGTGGAACTGAACGTCGATGTGAAGAGCTCGAGCGTCTCGGTTCCCGAGGAACTGTTCCTCGAGGGCGAGCCACACCTTACGGCCCGTGTCCGTTTGGTCGCGGATAATGTCCTGGAGCTCGACAGTGATAGTTCCGTGGAGCCAGGAGAGCACCACGATGTCCATCAGGGACCAGACTGGGGACGGCGGGGTGGCGATGTCGTCAAGGGCGTAGCGCCGCAGGGTGAGGACTACTTGCCCTTTCCAACGAGGGTAGTGAGAGGACGCCGGGTCCTGAACGATGGACAAGAGGGACAGATGTTGTGAAGTCCGGCGGCCTGCGCGTGGAGGGCGGCGATGTGGTTGGCGTCGAGGCCAGTGGCAAGAGGTGCCTCGGGAGTCATCAGGGGTGTTTCCGAGGCAACCGGAGGTTGCCCAAGGAGAAGACGCTGAGCAGTTGCCATCTGGGCGGTGAGAGCGGCGCTCATGGCGCGCTCCTTGCAAGACGATGGTAGCAGCGCGCTCGCGGGAAGCCTCCACAGCCGCCTGTATGGTAGCGATGGCGGTGACCAGTGCCGACGAGGTCGGCGGGGGGTGGTGGCATCGGCCCACGTAGTGGTTGCGCGGGCGGAGAAGCCCGGCGGGGAACCACGTCGCCGCAGCAGCTGTTGCTGCGCAGGGGGAGAGGCATCGAGGAGGGGCTCGAGGCCGGAGATGTAGGAGGCCCCACCAACAGCGAGCTCGCTGCGGGGGCCATGGGGAAGAGGGTCGGCCAGGGGGTGCTGGTCGGGGTCGACGCTTAGGGGAGGTGGCGGCGGCGACTGCTGGGAGCGGAGGGGGGCTGGTGTGGCTCTAGTACCATGTAGAATAGTGAAAACCCTAACCCTAGAATAGGGTTGGGCAGTGTATTAATAGACCAAACAACTGGGCCAGGCCCATTACAGGGGACGGGTATCTAACACCTACTATGTTGTATGGTGCAGAATGTTGGCCTGCAAAAAGACATCATGTTCAGCAGATAAGTGTTGTAAAAATGTATGTGTTGTGTTGGATTTGTGGCCATACAAGAAGAGATCAAGTACGAAACGATGACATATGTGATAGCCTAGGGATAGCACCAATTGAAGAAAAGCTTATGCAACATCGGTTGAGATGGTTTGAACATGTCCAATGGAGATCTACAAAGACATCAGTGCATAGTGGGATCCTTAGGTGCGATAGCAATGGGAAGAGAGGAAGAGGAAGATCGAAGTTACCATAAGAAGAGGCAGTAAAAGGATACTTGAAAGCAGGGGCGGATTTGGGCCTCGGGCCACCTAGGCCGTGGCCCAGGACATGGCCCAAAACACCACTTATACTTAGGTATTTTTCAGCCTAAAAACTGGCCCAACAACACTCGATTTAGACTATGCACTTGGAGGCTGACAGACTACATGGTCCCTATCGCTCCGCTCGGTTGCTCCTTGCGTCCCTCAGCCCGGGAGGCCGGCGCTCGCTTTGCTCGTGTTGTTGCGGTGTTGCCTGCTGGTGCTCGAGTGCGACAACCGCTGCATGCTGTGTCTATGATGAGCTCGACGAGTCACGCACGCTCTGCATATTCGGGTTCAGGTGACCTCCCTGCATGCGCACCGCCGTCCTCAATAGATCCGCCAGGGGCTCTATTAAGTTGCATGCACCAACCAATTCAACTCAAAAGCTTAAGCTGATAGGAAGAGATGGGCAATTCATTTATATTATATTCCAACACTCCATCACGTCGAGCTTTTTTGGGTCTCATACGTGGAATAGGAGCGAGCAACAATTATTTTATTTAATTGCGCTAGCCAGGATTCGAACTCGAAACATCTAGCTCTGATACCATATTAAGTTGCATGCACCAACAAATCCAAATCAAAAGCTTAAGCTGATAGGAGGTGGACAATTCACTTATATTATATTCCAACAGGCTCACATCGTCCGCCCCTCGCGAGCGACTCGACTCCAGCCTCCACTACACAGCGGTCGGTGGCAACTCCACCTCAGGCTTGCTTGTGCTCGAGCTCGATCGTCGCTTCTCGCTGCGCCTGTGACGAGCTCGATGAGCTGCACGCTCTCCACGGATCTGGGCTTCGGCAACCTCCCTACCTGCGCACCGCCGCCCTCCACGAGTCCATACCGGCGCGCTGTTCGCCCCTAACCGACGACTCGGCTGCAGCCTCCACTCCATGGCGGTCAGCGACGGCTCCACCTCCGGCTTCCACGGTCTCACCGCTGGTCCATCAAAATAGTGCATCAGCCTCCCCTCCGTGATCCAAGGTCGCTGCCACGCCTCCAGCCACACACTAAATCATGGTTTGTGAGTGGCCCAAGGCGTCTTTTAGAGAGCTTTGCCACTGCTTTAAAGCATGAAATATACCCAAAGATTTAACCTTGAATAGGAGTGCATGGAAAATAGCTATCCATGTGCCCGAACCTTGACTTATGGGTTTCGTTGGGTTTTAACTCTAGCCTACCCCAACTTGCTTGGGACTAAAAGGCTTTGTTGTTGGTGTTGCTATTGTTGTTTCTGTTAGAGTATATTAGGAAAGTCTTGATATGGTCGGTTTAGGATTGATTGCATTGATTGTAATCCCGGGATAACCTTCCTTATGTCCAATCCATGTACTCCTATATATTCACCCTAGAGGTTCAATGCAATACCATCACATGTGTTATACACAATCTCTCTTCCCTCATGGCATCACGAGACTAGGGTTTCTAATCATAGACCTAGGCTTCCGCTGTCGCCGTCGCGCCGCCTCCAAGGAGATCGATCTCCGCCGGGGCCAGCGCCCTCGTAGGATGTGCAACATCTAATATGCTATGCTCATCTCTATCATTGTGGGTCGATCCCTCTGGTTACCGCGCTCGTCATCATCTTCACGTCATCATCAAGTTCAGCGCATCACTGATCGCAACACTCACCGGATCCGCATCATGGCGTTGTCCTCCCTGCCTCCACCCACGTATCGTTCTGTCACATCCATATGCCATCATGGTGATGGCTTTGGTCGAGCTCTCGTGTCCAAGTTTTCCCTCTGCTCGCCGTCGCGGTGACGGTTGTGGAGGGGCTCCTGGATCTGAAGGCGTCTTGGTGGACGTTGGGCCAAACCAATGGAGGTTGGGTCAGACCAAGCCACCGACCAAGCGGGTCATATCTGTGGGGTAGGCCGTTCGACCGGGCCTTCCCCTCGCCTGTGGTGGTCCAACGCGTCGCCTCCCTCCGACTGGGGTGTCGTGGCCGAGAGCTCAGTGGCGGCTAAGCATGGATAGGGAAACCATCCCCCACCCATTGCTTGAGCCGCATGGACATGGGGCTGCCGAGCGGCAACTCCTCGAATAACACCTCCGACGCGGCACCACACGAGCCAATCGACCACTCTGTCGCTCCATCGTGTACGACGTAGTAGAGGTCGAGCGCGGTAAGCGTCTCCAGGAGGCGGTTCCTCCCAGAACAACCGCACACAGCACACCCGGACCTAGTGGTGGGCACCGCCTTCTCCATGGGGCCCCTTCTGTCTCTCTCTCTCCTTGTTTCCTTTGTAGAGGATGAAGTGAGCAACAGCAGGATGTTCGGCTTTTGCTCTCTCTATTCTTTATGAAGGAGATGAGATATAAGATGAGTGGGCTGGATAGGGGCACCCAGTGATGTGCTCAAATCAATGGCTTTGATATGTCTTTTCCTTTTTTTCCCCGATCTGTGATCGGGTTTGCGTCCCCGTCGCCCACCGCCTGTTGACTCGTACATCATCAACATCAGCTTCGACAACACCGGCTTCATCTTCTTCAACGGGTGGTGTGGACTGCAATGTAACTGGAGCGCCTGCCTGTGTCGCGTCCCTTCGTTTGCACGTCCAACTACGTCGGCTCATCGTCGCCACCACCGATCGAAAGGCTCTGAAAGCATCTAGGCCCCTGGATGGTTTTAGTGATTAATAACAACGTAATATTATGTGACTAACGTGTGTTTTGCAGAGCAGATGGTAAGTTAGGTCGCATTACAGGAAGTTGTGCTACAACGGTGAAAACAATCCCTGAGATGAGAACTTGAAGCGACGGCTGAAACGATGAATCAAAAGATGAAGGTCTTCATATTCTGAGTGTCGAAGAAGTTGCGGACACTCGGTATAGAATTAGGTCTTCTATTTTTATTTTAGCCGTACTATAAAGAGAGGTTGTGGATGAGTAGTTTGACCAAGAGATTTCTAGTGTAGTGTTGGTGCATATTCACACTCACATCTAGTGCTAGGTGTCACTCTATAACACGCTCACGAGTTAGAACGAAAACGATCTCGAAAAACAAAAGGAAAAAGAAGTTAGGGTTTCTGTCTTAGGGGCACCAGACTGTCCGGTGCGCCCCCTGACAGTGGGGCCAGCTAGCCCCGTGGGCAGCGTCTCTCCCCCCGAGAAAACCCGAGAGCAACGAGTTGAGAAAATGATTTTTAGCCGCCACACCGACTGTCCGGTGTGCACCGGACAGGTACTGTTCACTGTCTGGTGCGCCATCAGCCCAACGGCTAGCTGTCAGAACTAGCCGTTGGAAACGACCGTTGGCGCAACCGGACTGTCCGGTGCACCCATGCGCAGAACAGCCAGGTAACGGCTATTTTGGTGGGTGCGGCTATTAATACCCCTCCACCTACCTTATTGAGTGTCTTACTGCCCACATTGATGACCACACATTGCTAGAGAATTGCAAGCACCACAAAGCCTAGTGAGATGATTAGAAAATCTTAATCCCGTGTTAGGACCTCATCAGTGCAAGTGAGACCCACCTAGAGCACACACCACATGCATTAGGCTTATCTTGGTCAAGTGAAAGCCTATGGCTTGTTATCCTTGGTGATCGGTATCACCTAGACGGCTTGGTGGAGTTTGGAGCACGGTGATCAACCCGGAGGATTTATTAGTGACCCGGCTCAAGATGGTAAGCGGTTGTGAGGGATCCACCGCATCGGAGTGGTAAAGGATCATCTCATAGTGAGCGCTTGGTTCTTGCGAGGACCAAGGGGGAGCGATACCCTTGCGCGGGTGCTCCAACGAGGACTAGGGAAGAGTGCCGACTCTTCGATACCTCGGCAAAAAATTGGAGGAGTCTTAACCTTGCTTTACAATCCGCATTTAATTTAAGCATTTTACTTTGTTCGATTGTTTAGCAAGTAGTTTAAGTAATGTCTTTGGATTGTTGTCTTTCTAGTAGTATTCTATTATTGCTAGTAGTTGGGTGAAGTTGGGCTCTTGCTTAGGGTTTAATTGTTGTTGAATTTTTAGAAAAGCCCAATTCACCCCCTTCTTGGGCATCGTGATCCTTTCAGGCTCCACCGTCGACATCGCCATTGTCATCTCCGCCTCGCACGCTGTCGGCCTAATCAACAAATCGCGGGCGAACCACCCTCCCGAGACGTCTGTCGTCCATCGTGCGATGCTTCGCCAAACAAGAGGGTTGCCGCTGCATCACCTCCTCAGGCAACAACATCGTCGTCTGTTATCATCATCGTCGTAGCATCTACACGCCATCGACTCTTGTCGGTGCACGTCTCTCGCACATGGTCTTCTCCAACTGTTCGAGTCACCGACTTCAAGTAGCGTCATCACGCTATAGTGGCGCTGTGGAGGATCTTCTTCCTATGCGTCGTGACTCTCCCACTGCAGCAACTCCAAGAACCTCGATGTGTCGCCATGCCTACCTCTTCGCCTTCGTCCAGCACAACCTTATTGCCAGCGTCGTCGTCTTGTCCTCGACTACATCTACTCCGCTTTGACAACAGTGAGCTGCAACAGCATTCCCGTCATACCGCACCACAACCGTCGTGGAGGTCTTCTTTGTTGGCCCCCGTTAGACGCTGACAGCCTGACACATGGTTAGGGCCCTCTACCTAGTACGTTTCGCATTGGCAACATCAACTCGTGTCTTCGTCCATGACGCGTTTCCAGACGTAGCAAACCTAGAGCACGCATCGTCCATGGCGGTTCAACGACATCGTCCTCTGTACCGGCTTCTTCATCGATTTTCACGGTTGTGTCACCGTCTTTGTCTATGGCGCCCTCCTTCTGCGCCACCGTCAACCTGGCGCCTCTTGGCGCGCTGTGGACCTTCCCGCGTGCTACGCCTGCGCCCGCGACTTGTGCGGTCTGTATTCTTCGGCATCCTCGACAGCTACATCAACCATAGCTACCCGACGCATGGCACCTCGACAACGACTTCGCACCCTTGCACTCCGCTACCTCGACATTATCAGCACAAAGGGCTATCATCTGCATGGGCTACTCCAGTCGTAGCATTCGCACCAGCGTTCCGACTGCAGGGGGGGTATCTCCATTGTTCTCTAGTTTGTCCATTCGTATTGCAAACACTACAACCGCAAGGGGATGTTAGAGTATATTAGCAACTCTTGATATGGTTGGTTTAGGATTTGATTGGAATCCCGGGATAACCTTCCTTATCTTCAAGCCATGTACTCCTATATATTCACCCTAAAGGCTTGCAATACCATCACACGCATTATACACAATCTCTCCTTCTGTTTCATCCACCCGTTTCAATGGCCTAAATAGGTGGCTCAATGATTCAAACAGGCCCTAGAACAGCACATAAGTTGAGACCTTACATCAAGGCAATGGTGTACAATAAAGACATTGGGACTCCTGTGCAAAATGCTGGCCTTCGAAAACATTAATATAAGTTGTTCTCAACAAAATAAGTAACGAACTTACTTTCAGTCTACAGTTTACACGATTCAAGAGATCAAGTATTTTCTAAGGAACATTAATAATATTATGTAGTATGAAATATTCATCCTTCACAGTCTAACTCAAAGCAAGATCACCTAGATAGCAAGATCATTGTACTAGTGCACTCACATAAACAAAAGAAGAAAGGAAGAACATGATCACTAGAAAGAACAAGTAAATAAAGTAATGCTGCGAGATACAAAAAATGCATCCAAGAATAAATAACAGATGAATTAATAATGAATCATGTACAATTTCCTACCAGCTCTGAGGTTTGTGGTTTAATAGATGCAACAGCAGGGCCACCAGGACCAGAAAGTATGACTGTAGCTGTACCACCCTGTATAAAATGAAGAGTCAAAACCAACTCTTGTGCGCAATACCAAAAACATCATTTTTCCATTAAAACTTGCAATATATCGTGAGAAGAAGTTCAGATGGAATCAGAATTTAATACAGTGCGAAAAAGACAAAAGAAGCAACCTCCTTATTTCTGATTGCCATGTGTCCTGGAGGAGGAGCAGGCAAAGCCTGTGACGGAAGAGCAACAGATTTACCCCACCCAATCTTGAGTTCATAGTCATACACAATAACACCTGAAATAAATCATCAAATATGCTGAAGCAGCTGAAGGCAAGAATCTCATACAAAAAAAACATTTCAAGTTCCCATAAACAATGAACAAACATTATCCAGATGGGTTAACACTACATGGATGTGCACACTAACCTTGCATTTCATCCTTTGCTGCTTGTCCATCTGTTCTATTCATGAAGGCAACAAAACCACAATTTCTTTGCCTTCTGCGTTCCTCTTCTGTTCTAGGCCACATAATCTTGACACTAGCAATAGGTCCAAACCGACCAAATGTCCTCAAAAGAAAATTCTCATCGACCTAACACCATAGCATGTAAAGCTAACAAGACAATGCATACAAGTTTAACAAAACCGCACAGCAGAGAAAGCAACCTTGGGAGATAGATTGCCAACATATAAGTTGGTGGTTTGAGGATCACCATCATCAAATGATCCTGGAAATCTCCCAGTCGGATCAAATTCATCTGGTAGTTCATCAAACCGGCTCGAGGACTGCACAAAATAATTTTAGGCATCAATGAAAAAAAAACTATTAAAATTCATATAGAAACTACAAAATGATCACACAAATTTCTCATTAGCTGTACATCAGTTTAAGAACAGTTCAAAGAAGCTGCAAATGAGTTGAAATTTTTTATATTCTACATTCTACAGCCTCGTAACATGACATAGGGCCTGTTTGGTTTCCTGCCTAAGGCGCCACAACTTGCCTAAGCTTAGTCGCTCGAATTGAAGAACTAACCTTAGACAGAAAAGTTATTCAAGTTGTGACGCTTTAAGCAGGAAACCAAACTAAGCCTATAATATTTCCACAAACCAAACAATATTGATTACTCCAGTCCTCTCGTGGAAGTATGGAACAAAACAAAATAAACATTTTCACACATACAATAACTTACCATGGAGCTATCGCCATGGCGACCTTCACGGCGGTGATCTCGATCCTGATGGCGCTTCTCTCGCTGCTCTTGTTCAAGCTTGATTTCCTCCAAGAATCTATCTATTACTCGTGGCTTTCCCTTTTCCTTTTCCTTTGGCCTCTCCCCTTCCTTCTGCAAGTCCAGACAAAGCTTAACCAAGGGAACTATACAGATTGACCTAGGCAAATCATAAGAATACTGGAAGTGTGAAGTGTCCTAACCTTTTTCTCAGGCTCTTTTGCAAATGATGGTGGCAAGAAGGATGGAACATACCTGGAGAACAGAATGCTATGTATAAGGTATATATGATGTTCACAAGTTAGATTTGTATATGCATATCATATTATCATTCATATAGATAAGTAACAAGGGGGGGTACCCGGGTCGGGTACCGGATACGGGTAGCAAAATTATCCGAATTTTAGGATACGGATACGGGTATTTTTGTTGTCGGGACAGATACGGGTACTACTCAGGTAACGAACACCCCCGGATACGGGTACAATACGGAGTCACTAATACCCGGTAACTACACGTACATCTCGGGTAGGATACGGGTACCTAACGGCCGGATACCCGGTGGCTGGCATCTGGTATGGCCCGATGGTCGTATCATGTATCTGTGTATGGCAGTGCGACTCTTGCCGATGCCCTCTTGCCTTGCGCCTTGCGGCCTGCAGGCCCACCGCCCAATGGCCCATTATTATTAGCATACTTATTTAGGTCCAACACCCAACAGCTAAGACTACCGTTTGCTGTATTTCAATTTTGAAACTAAACTAGGTGACTAGTAATACCATGTACTAGTAGCCACTATTAATGTTTCCCAATTGTTTGATTGGATTATTACATGGTTATTAGCAGCCACTCTATCTATTGTGATTTGTGTTGTTTCATTTTGTGACGTGAAAATGTTGAACACTTGAACATGTTAATTAATGTCAACTATTTACTATTTGTTATATATGTGTGGACTTGTAGATTATGCCTGAAAGAGGGGATATGATGTTGATTTTTTTTAAATTGTGTTGTTGGTTCTATAATGTCCTTGTGATTAGTAACTTTGAACTACATGATGTCAATTTTATCGGTTTGTTTTTCTATATTTGAGCTATCGTGTACATGATTATGTATTTCTTATTTTATTTCTTTGCCGGACGGTTGAGCAACTAATATTATCGAAACGAAATATCCGACAAATACCCATTATCTACCCGAGTAATATCTGATACTCGTTTCTTACCCACCCAAATTATTACCCGGTCTCGTCCTATACCAGTCCCGAATTTTAACTACCCGTATCCGGTCATGTATCCGAGAGAAATACATTAGGGTAGGATACAGGATGACACTTATCCGCCTATATCCATCCCGTTTTCAACCCTACAAAGAATTGCAGATACGATGGCATTTCAAGCATTTTCACTTCAAACACTCATGAAATTTCAACTCCACTAGTTTGGCTTATGCTACAATCAAAATCCTGTTAATATAATGATGCAAACAATGAAATTTAGATTCTCTGACAAAGCTTGAAGCAATCATACTTTGCATTAAAAAGTATAATCGATCCATAGTTCCACACACGCACACACACAAGAATTTAGTCCAAGGACATGAATTTTCAAGTCAATCTAGTCTGGTCACCGAGAAAAGTGCAAAAGTTAGTTCTTCGCAGGAGATTTGTGCATCATTTTATTAAGATCAAGAGAAGTACAAAGGAGAGGTAGAACCCTGATCCGGAAAAATCTAAAACACACCTGCTGAACACAACCCACACATACATACCTGAAGAGGTATTATACCCCAATGTTAGACTGTGTGTGTGAGTGTGTGTGGGCCGGCACCACTGTTGGGCTACCGGCCCATTAGGGCTAGGGTCGAGTCTATATATTGTAACCCATTCTCTATGCAATACAATCATCCACTTTCATATTCCTACATGGTATACCTAATCCTTTGATACCATGTATTTGGGAATTCTTCCTTCAGAACATCCGGGCCTTTGTGCCACGACGTCTCTATCAAGTAGATGGTTGTGTTAGCAGAGAAGCCACTCAGGAAAGCCAGGACCTCATCAGGGCTATAGCAACCTTTTCTTCGAGCGCCACGGGTTGTCTTGCAACTCTTCTTCTCCAGCAAGTCGGTCCGCAAATCAATTGCCAACACCTTCCCATCTGACTTCTTGCTTAATTCTTGAAGCCTATCCAGCATTTTTCTGGCCACCTCAGAATATTCGTGCTTCAGCTCGAGGCCACCGAACATCGGCCCTGTTTGTTTCGGCTTCTGGCCACCAAAAGCTGTTGCGGACTGCCAAACGCTCAGCTTTTCAGCCAGCTTCTATAAAATTCATTGGGGCAAAAACCATCCAAAATAAACATAAACACATAATCGGTTGAGTCGTTGTAATAGTAGGAATCCATCACTTTCTAGATCCTGAGCCCTATGAACAACTTTATCTTCCTCCACACGTAATCGTAATAATACTCAGATTTTCCCCACAGCCAGATTCTCCCCACAGCCAGATTTTTAGAAAAGCTGGTCAGAAAAAAGCTGAACCAAACAGGCCCATCGCAAGGCAAGCAGTTGTGTCCATGTCCTTGTTGTTCGTTACTGTACACATGGCCCAGACATGGTTTGGTGATGTCGCGTCTTGTCCACCCAACATGGCTTTATAGTATCGGGTCGACCCTTTCCTCTTGCAGGTTTGGTCGTCAGGGAGCTGGTCGTCCGTCCTGTCTCGCTGTGTTGCTTGGCGGGGACTTGGTCGTCCGTCCCACCTCGCTGGGTTGCTCGGCAGGGACTCGGTTGTCCATCCCGCCTCGCTGGATTGCACAACCAGGACGTGGTTGTCCGTCCTGCCTCGCTGGGTTGCTTGGCAGGGACTTGGTCGTCTGTCTAGCCTCTCTGGGTTTGCGGGCTTCTCAGGGTAACCGTCTCCTTGGTACCCGGCAACTCCGCTCACCCGAACCTGGTCTACCGGTTGAACCGCTCCCCGTACAGCCTCAAGCAGGCGTCGAGGGCTTGGTACAGTCGCTTCGCCTCCTACTTGGTCTCCCTCGGCTTCGTCAATGTCAAGTCGGACACATCATGTTCATTCATCGGCACGGTGACGACATCGTCTACCTTCTCTATGTCGACGACATCATGCTCACGACACTCAATGGTGCCCTGCTTCAGCATACAATCGCCGCCCTTCAGCACGAGTTCGCGATGAAAGACATAGGCCCTCTCCACTTCCTCGGGATAACCGTGGAGCGATGGCCCTAGGGCCTATTCCTTCACCAGCGCCAGTACACTCTCGACATTCTAGAGCGAGTTGGCATGTCCGACTACAAGCCCTAGTCCACGCAGTCGACACCTAAGCAAAGCTCTTCGAGGACGACAAGGCCCTAGCCCCTAGACGCCGACGTGACAGCCTACCGGAGCAGCAAGTGTGCCTTCACAAGCACACCCCGCAGGAGCCCCACCTCACCGCTCTCAAACGGATGCTCTGATGCCTTTGCAGCTCCATCGACTACGGCCTTCTACTTCGACCCTCCCCGGGTTTAGAGCTAATGGTCTACACCGATACCAACTGGGTTGGCTGCCCGACACACGCCGGTCCACATTTGGCTACGTCGTGTTCCTAGACACCAACCTCGTCTCCTGGGCCTCGAAGCGGTAGCCCGTCGTCTCTCGCTCCAATGCTGAAGCCGAGTACCGCGTTGTGGCCAACGACGTGGTCGAGGCCTCTTGGCTCCGCCAGCTTCTTCAGGAGCTCCACAGCCCCCTCGAGCGCCCCACCCTTGTCTATTACGACAACGTCAGCGCAGTCTACCTCTTCACCAACCCCGTGCAACATTAGTGCACGAAGCACGTAGAGCTCAAGCTTCACTTCGTCCGCGAGCGTGTCGTCGTTGGTTATATTTGCGTTCTCCACGTCCTGACCACCTCGCAGTTCGCTTACATCTTCACCAAGGGGTTGTCGTTGAGTGCATTCACTGAGTTCCAATCCAGTCTCAACATCTGTATAGGATAGAGTTGAGACTGCGGGGCTGTTAGACTCATGTTTAGGGTTAGGGTTCTCCAGTAATTACCTAATTACCCCTATCGTAATGGGCTTGGACCACCTAACTCCTCTATATATAATATAATCCCAACCCTGGAGTAGGGTTAGGGTTTCACATATTCCAACTTCCATACTCAACACAATGTTCTCATACCATCTAAGGATGTGTTTGGTTTGGGGGCAAGGTGGGACGGGATAGTGTTATCCCTGCTATTAGGAATAGGAACAAGATGATTCCAGTTAGTTGTATGGTATGGTATGAGGGATGAGATGATCATAGTTTTCTGTCGGTGAGTGATGTGGAGGGATTAGAAGGCATGACCCATGATGTCAAGACTCAAGAGATCAAGGAGTGAGAGGATGGCGTAGTCTGCCCAGTTTTGGCAGGATTAGCCTGTCCCAGCTTTGTGTGTGATGGTGGGGTGGGCAGGATGCAATCAAACCCATCAAAATGGGATAGCCCCTTCCCTAGTCACCATCCCCTGAACCAAACACATCTTAAAAGGACATTTGTACATTAATAGAAAATAACCACCGGATACACAGAAATGCAGATTAAACGTGGTACCCAAGTTCAGATAAATCACTGAATTATATGACTAGTATACATCCATCATAATAATCCATAGTTCTATAAGGTAGATACCCAGCATGCCTATCCGGAACCCTAGTGCATTTTTACTAGACGGTGAAAAACACTAATGTAAGGTCACCTAATGAAGAAACATTTTGACCTCCATAGAAGTGCTAACACCATAAATAAACAGATATGGACTCAAACAATGGCAAAACATGAGCTAATGTAATACCATCACAAGCTGATGTAGCAACAATGAATTGTTCCATCAGGTTGAAACTACAGGATAAGTGCAAATGAAACACTAGGCATGAAACAAGATGGCATGACTATTCATAAGACCGGCAAACAATTTTCTTCTTCAGATTACCCTTATCACTGTTTTAAAGTGCATTCAGTATTTGGCTACAGCTTCAAAGTTCAATTAACAGACATCTCAAGAAGCATTACTGTAACGAAGAGAGATGTGCCGAGTATATAGCATAAGGCAATCAAAACTAGGTCTTGTCCCTGAATTCTGGTTATATTAGCTGCATGACCATCTAAAGATGTAGCAGTGGTACCACAGGATACCATCTTCTAGAAATCAAGTATTTTTGCCGTTTACCTACTGCCCTTCTTTGGAACAGACCCCCCATCTTTGGATTTTCCACCTGCCATTGCCGAATGAATAAAAAGGCCGATCTCTTGATCAATTGGAGTGATAAAAGAAACAATGCATATATCCATCTTGGAAGATATTGAAACTACAGAGCGGGAAAGCAACTATGAGAAAGTATGCAAAAATGAAACCACTGCCACTAACCTTCGGAGTCAGTCTTCAGCTTTGCATTGGGGTCGATCACACCACCTCGGATAAACTTAGCCCCAGATGAGCTATCACCTTTGAAGGACTCAACAAATTCCGCATATACACGTGCTGCTTCATCTTCCTCCCTCTTCACACAACAAAGCAGTCAAAACAAAATATGAACACCCAGCACAAGGGAAAAATAAGTGTCACATGAAAAGGTTAGAAGGGACTTGAACCCCTGACCTTCTTCCTCGCCTCCTCAGCCTCCCTATGCTTGTGGTACGGAACCTTCTTCGAACTCATCTGGGCATTATCACACAATCATCACAGTGCATCAAAATCAGGGGCGGAGCCAGTATAGGACATGGCTGTACACATATACACCCGATATTTTTTGCAAACAAACCAAAGTAAATAAGCACAACACATGAATATAGTTCAAGTCAATCAGATCCGAATACAAATAGCTTGCACTAGGGATTAGGGTTTGAGTGCTCGGTTTTGCACAGGAGGGGAAGAGGTGCAGTGCAGTGGGCATACCTGTTGGGTACTTGGGTGTTCGTCGCTGGCTATGGGCCTGACGAAGACCTGGTCACCTGGCTAGGTCGGCGGTGGCGCTGGGAAAGAAAGAGAGGCCGCACGGCCGCACGCGAACGGCAGAAGCCGAGAAGGGAAAAGCCAGGCCGCGCCCCGCGGAGAGGACAACGGGAGCAACCGAGTAAGGCCTTGTTCGTTTACATCGGATTGCACCCGGAATCGTTCCGACTAATCAAAGTTTATATAAATTAGAGAAGCAATCCGGCTCGGAATCGTTCCGACCCATCAATCCGGCATAAACGAACAAGGCCTAATTGGGTTTCAAACTAGCCGGAGGCCCGTTTGGATGGCTCCTGGCCGGAGCTGCCTGGCCAGGCATCCATGTCATGTCAGGCGTGATTTTGGTCGCTTGGGGCTAGAGATGTCAATGGGAATTTTCCACCGACTTATAACATCTCATACCCATCTCCATCATGTTTGATCTATTCTCATACTCATGCTCATACCTATCATAGGTGCAAAACTCATCATATACACATCCCCGTTTCGGGTCCCCATCTCCAATTAAGGTATAACTAGATATTAACAGGTAGCACAAACAATCTAGATTTCAGACATCACCACATCGGCAAGCACTCACCCATGAACCATGATCCATTCATCCATCCATTAGAAAACAAATAAGTACTTCGGGACGGATAGAAGAAATGTAGAAATGGAGTTTTCTCACCTTTCTTGGTCACCATCTGAATTCATTGGCGTCTGAGAATCCATGGTCGCCACCGTCGTCTAGACAGGGCGTAGCATATGGCTGGTTATTTTAGTGTTTTGCTTTTTGCTAGTCTGCTAGTTGTCATGTCGTGTTGCCTTGTTGGGCTATGACCTGGGGCCTGGTGCGCTGCCGTGCTGGGCTTGGTGGTCGGCTCGGCCTCAACTCATTCATACAAACACGACAGGTGTACACGTATGAAATACCTATGGGTAATCGGGTTTGGATTATTGCTTCCCAAACTCATACCTGTTTACCCAATGGGTGGAGATTTTGTCTTATATCCATACTCATGGAGGCAATTTTTGTCTATACCCATACCCTAATAGGGGAATTCCCCACGGGTTGGTGGGTATCAGGTCCTCATTGATATCTCTAATTGGGGCTCGAATGCTTACCTAACCGACGAGCTGCCTGGCAAGGCAGCAATCAAACATGTTTAAAGACACTCGTGAATGGGGCTCGGTTCAGCTTGTTTCGTTAAAGTTTAATTCGTGTCATATAAAACATTTACTAGTCGGTTGCACATTCGTTGCGACGGCTTACAACAATATTTATGTAAACTATCCATCAAAAAAATTCAAGATTTTTTATTAATTGTCCCTGCTCTCTGTATAATATTTTTTGATTTGCCTAACGTTTACCCCATGCAATATATCTTGGTACAACACGGTCAATGAAGTGAACGATTAGATGAGAGTTCACAACGACTGACTGAACGAACAGAGATTATAAAATGACATAATTCCACCATACAAAGACAAAATAAGAGAAAGTTTGTGAGCTAAAGTTTCTAAAATAAGTCACATGAAGTCAAACTTATAAAAAAAGATAGATAAAAAATGGAGTGATTGCTAAAGTCACGCATAAATAAAAACTGGATGCGCTCCATATAAATTATGCTACTTCGTAGCAATTACTAACGTTTAAAACCAACAAATAACATTTCATTTTACTGTTAGTGTGACAATCATTGTTGCTCCATCCAATTCAGCAACCTCAAACACCATGGAGTCCATTGCGCCAATGTGGTCTCCGAAACGGTCTAATGCTTGCAAGAGCCAAGAACGTCGTGCCCGCGTGCTTGGGTTGTAGCCTCAGCCGTAGTGCTAGCCCGGCCCGACACGATTATATTTTTCTATTTTACAAAAAAACGTATATACATATATAAAAACATCTGAGCATGATGTTTACTGGTTAGACAGCTTCACTCCGCCCTTCTTCCATCAGGGCATAGATTCGAACCCTACCTTCTGCACTATTTTTTAATATTTTACGCTGATTTAATCAAATGACCGACGGTCTAACGGGCTGGCCCGACACAGCCAGTAGCCCGACATGACATGACTGAGCTAGAGTTGTGGCCCGCGGGAGTCTGGCCCATACCGGGCTGCCGTTTGGCCATCTATAGGCGTGCTGTAATACCCAACAATGTATACAGTGATAATATAGTTGATCTCCTTATTTGTGTTCATCTATTCATTACAACAAGAGAATAACTATAATTAAGAATGAGTAATTAAAACAAATGAGACATGAACAACTCGTACACCATACTGGAGTTTATTTGATTGTGCATTTATAAACAATGGTAATATCAATAAAAATATAGTTATGTTAATATTGTGATTTGAGACCTAATTTACAATTCTAGAAATTGGAGAAGTGAAGGAAACTACTATACAAAATAAAACAAAATATGGGATAAATAGAACCTTGCTACGATGGTTTGACCAAATTGCATAATTAAAATGAGTTTAAATTCGCAATTAAGTTTGAATTCAAATTTGGATTCAAATGAGTTAAGGACAAAAGAAAACAGAAAATAAAATCAAAAAGAAAAGGGAAAAGACTGAGTTCGGCAGCGAGTACCATTTTTGGCTCAGGAAACAGCTTCCACGTGGGCAGCTCAACACTGTGTGACAACGCTGACAAGTGGGCCTCTCCCGTCAGTAACTCGCGCGCGCACCTTGCGTCTGTTTCACTGGCAGATGGGCCCAGCGCGTCAGAACCGTTTCCTTCGCGTCGGACTCGGGCTCCGTTGGGATTGGAATCTAGGCCCCAGTCAACCTCGCCTTACCCGCGCTTCCTTGTCCTCGCCACACGGGCTTGACGCGTTAGACTTCCTCTCCCTACACGCGAACTTCGGTCAGCTAGGGGTTTGTTGCAAGCCGCCGCGTGGAGTTCTCGGGATTCCGTTTCGGCTGGACATCAATCGATCCCCTCTCGGATTTTTCCTTGACTATAAACCCGTCCGCATTCTCCTCTCCTTTATCCTCCAAACCAAGCGCCCCAGCCCACTGGCCTCCTCTGGCGGGATCGTCTTCTCCACGTCGCCAGGCGGCTCCATGTCTGCTCCGCGCCCAAATCCTCGGACCGCGCCCAGCCGCCGCCGATGATCCCCGCCCCTGTTGGCGCATCGTCTTCGGAGTTGGGTCAGGGGCCTCGCCACTTCGTGTGGGGTGCAAGTGCTGTGTTATTGGGATCAGAGGGCTGTCTGAGCGTGGGTAATCGCTCACCGACGGCGAGGACCCGCGGACTTCCGCCATGCGCCATGGGCAGTGTTCTGCGCTGCGCGATTAACGGTGAGACCTCTTCCCTACGATTAGCTTTGGCCTGAGATTTGTGTAGAGCGTTGCGGATCGGGGAGTAGTGCACCAGAGCCATGGATCGCCGCACTCCGGCGATAGCTCCGCCATCGTTCACTGGTGCACCGTCGTGTTCAGGCTGGGGGATGAAGAACAGACGCGGAACCATGGATCCACGGTTGGGCGGTCCAGATTAGTTCTAGCATACCGTCTGGGGCGTTGGACCTATGTCGTTGGACCAGTATCCTACGGCTCGAAGCAGATCACGTGTTATTAGGTTGTAGCCGTTGATCTTCTATCTGGCGGTTGATAGCGTATACCGATTCAGGTTATGGGCGATCTAATTTGGGCCCTTGGATTTTGATCAAATGGCCCCGGTCGCACGATACCCCTTCACGGCGCAGGTTTTGCAAAAGAACCCTTACGATTTTAGAGATTAGAACCCGCCATCCGCGCCTAGATTTGTTTGTGTCTTGTGGACATTTACCCCGGGGACCCTACCTTTCTATGTTTTTATGCGTCCAACCCAGAGAACAAGGAAAAATTCAATATTTAAATATAGAGATTGATTTTAAGGTATAAATAATGGCTAGAACTTATAAAATTTATAGAAAGTTCATTTTTAATCCAAATTAATCCATTCCAGTTTCTAAAATTTTGTAATATTATTTTCTATCATCTGGAGTCTCTGTTTTGTCATGAAAACAGTAAGAAAAATAATTTCTCACTTAATCCTTTTTCAAGCACATAAAGCCTTTGAAAATTCATATCTTAAAATCTATAACTCCAAAAATTATGATTCCTGTTCCTAAGATTTTATTTAATGTGTAGATTTTTATTATGTATTTTGTTTATATGTTTGGTGTGATGTTAATTTTATCTATATACTATGCTTGTTTGTATTGTGACGAGTAGAAGAACCTGTGACTGAGGATCCTGGTGAGCAGCTGATAGCAGTAGCTGAGCAGGAGCTCATTGAAGGCAAGTTGTGCCCTTGACCACTTTTGTTACCCAATAATATTCTTTATTATCATTAATCAATGCATAGGTTTAATTTTGATGGGACCCAATAGGTCATCCTAGTCTGTTTATCCTTTTTACCTTGTTACCTCTGAATCACATGGGTAGTTTTTGCTATTGCTTTATATGGTTTTGGGATTATTATTTCATTATATTCATGTTCCAATTATTTTGTTATTCTATTTATGTTCATGTCAAGATCATTAATGTTAATTGGAACATGGAGCTTAACTTGAGAAACATGTGCCACCACAAGGGTTTAATGAGACACCATTGGCCAACTAACTAGGAAAGCTAGTGGAAGACTATCTTACCCAAAAGGGGCAAGGGCAGTAGGGGACTGCATGCAAGGAGGTTCTCGGGTTGATTTTGCTGCGATGGCAGTCAAACGGGGGATTCTTGCAAGTGCTCTTCCCATAAACTGTAGCAGGTTTTCAGAAGCTAGTGGAACTTTGTAAAGGCCTCGTAGTGGATCCCTAGCCATTCACCTCGGTAGTGTCTAAGGGTCTAGCTAACTCTGGCGACATGGGATACACGACTTGTGGGTATAGGATACAACCTCTGTAGAGTGTAAAACTGGTATACTAGCCGAGCTCATGGTCATGAGCAGCTCAGGACTCTCTGATGATTAAATATGGAACCTAAACTCAATTTGTTATTTGCATTGCATGGGATTTGTTAATTAATTTTATTCTATTATTATTTATTATGGTTTGGTATTTACTTACATCTAGTAATTGCTAATAAAATTTTGACCAACTTATTAAAAGCAATGCTTAGCTTTAACCCCTATTGTTGATCAGCCTTACACATCACATGAACTCCCACATTTGGTGAGTTCATGCCACATTATTCCCCACAACTTGTTGAGCGATGAACATGTGTGAGCTCACCCTTGTTGTCTCACACCCCCCCCACAGGAGAAGAACAGGTGGTTCAAGAGGAGTCACGTATCGACGAGTTCGATTCGATCTAGGTGGTGTTTTCTAGTTGACTTGCGTCAAGGATGATCCTTAGTTCGTGTTATATTTATCTATTATTTTTGTAAGACTTCCGCTATGTAATAAGTACTCTTATTTTTATTGTGAGATTTATCTCTATACACTCTGTTATTGTATATGTTGTCTTCTTTGGCGCATGTATGAGATGCACCCGGCTTTGTCCCTTTAAGCCCGGGTGTGACAGAAGTGGTATCAGAGGAAATGCTGACTGTAGGACGAAACCTAGATAGAAATGGACAAAACCCTTACCTACTTACCTTATTCTAATTCATTCTATACTTACCTTACTCTGATTCTTTCTATACTTATCTTGATCCTGTCTCACCTTCTACTGTTTCCCTCTGATCATTCTTATCTTTTCTACTCTAAGACAAGAAGGATTTCACACCTTGGAATCCTACATTTATAACCTTT
Organism: Zea luxurians; assembly: GCA_029449295.1. NCBI lineage: Eukaryota > Viridiplantae > Streptophyta > Magnoliopsida > Poales > Poaceae > Zea > Zea luxurians. Next base: position 3,833,225 of record JAOPSE010000045.1, on the reverse strand, counting down.
TTAAGAGATAGGAGACCAAAAAAAAGAAATTAAAAAAATTATTTTCTCTATTAAAAATGTTGGTTGATTGTTCTGATGATCAATGCCTGATTTGCTTCTTTGATTGATTGAAATAGTATAGACGGGCATCTTAGCATGTACCACCATAAGGTAATGAATTAACTTTAGTAGGTGACACACTAATCTACTTAGCTAATAAATCCCCCAAAGTAACATGCCTCATAATTACATGCCTTGTCTACAATCCTTTCTTTAGTACCCTGTGTTTCTAACCCAGATGGGCTACCCCTATAGTGTTAGAAGAGAGCACTATAGACGTGATCCTTGGTATGTCATGGTTAAGAAAGACAAAGGCAGTTTATACACTGTGCTAAAGGAAGCATAGAACTCACCAGTTCCAAAGGAGAAAGATTTGAAGTTGGAATTGCAGTAACTACCGCCACCAGACTAGCGACATTCTTAGGAGATGGGAAGTTTGTTGGTGTCAACATCCATGTGGTTAGAGATTTTCTGGATGTCCCCCCAAAGAGTTACCAGGGATGCCACCATATAGGGAAGTTGAGTTTGTCATTGATCCCTTACCTAGGCTGCCCCTACTTTCAAACGGCCATACAGGATGTCTGTAGAAGAGTTAAAGGGACTGAAGAAGCAGTTAACAGAGTTACAAGAGGTTGGGTACATTCGTTCGAATTCTTCACCTTTTGGAGCGCCGGTTCTATTTGTACAGAAGAAAGAAGGATCACAAGGGATGTGCGTGGATTATAGGACCCTTAATGATGTCACTATGAAGAACAAGTATCCATTACCCCGCATTGAAGATTTATTTGATCAGATGAGAGGTGCAAGGGTATTCTCGAAGATTGATCTCCGATCGGGTTATCACCAAATCAAGATTAGGCCATCGGATATTCCCAAGACGAATTTCTCGACTCGATATGGATTATATGAGTTCACTTTTATGTCATTTGGACTAACTAATTATCGGGGACCATAATTAGGGGTACCCTCATGACTCCTAAATCTCAGCTGGTAACCCCCATCAGCACAAAGCTGCAAAGGCCTGATGGGTGCGATTAAGTCAAGGATCAGTCCATTCGAGGGACGCGATCACGCCTCGCCCGAGCCCAGCCTCGGGCAAGGGCAGCCGACCCCGGAGGATCTACGTCTCGCCCGAGGACCCCCTCCAGCAACGGACACACCCTCGGCTCGCCCGAGGCCCAGTCTTCACCAAGAAGCAACCTTGGCCAAATCGCCACGCCAACCGACCAAATCGTAGGGGCATTTAATGCAAAGGTGGCCTGACACCTTTATCCTGACGCACGCCCTCCAGTCGATAGAGCCGAAGTGACCGCAGTCACTTCGCCGCTCCACTGACCGGTCTGACAAGAGGACAGCGCCGCCTGCGCTGCTCCGACTGCTGAGCCACTCGACAGAGTGAGGCTGACAGCAGCCAAGTCCGGCCTCAGGCGTCATAGGAAACTCCGCTTCGCCCGACCCCAGGGCTCGGACTCGGGCTCAGCCCCAAAAGACGGCGAACTCCGCTCCGCCCGACCCCAGGGCTCGGACTCGGGCACAGCCCCGGAAGACGACGAACACCGCTCCGCCCGACCCTAGGGCTCGGACTCGGGCTCAGCCCCGGAAGACGGCGAACTCCGCTCCACCCGACCCCAGGGCTCGGACTCAGGCTCAGCCCCGGAAGACGACGAACTCCGTTTCGCCCGACCCCAGGTCTCGGACTCGGGCTCAGCCCCGGAAGACGGCGAACTCCGCTCTGCCCGACCCCAGGGCTCGGACTCGGGCTCAGCCCCGAAGGACGACAAACTCCACTTCGCCCGACCCCAGGGCTCGGACTCAGCCCTGGCCTCAGCCGACGGTCTCCGCCTTGTCCGACCCGGGGGCTCGGACTCGACCTCGACCTTGGAAGACAGACTCGACCTCGACCTCGGAGGAGCCTCCACCTCGCCCAACCTAGGGCACGGACCGACCACGTCGACAGGAGGCGCCATCATTACCCTACCCCGAGCTGACTCAGGCTACGGGGAACAAGACCGACGTCCCTTCTGGCTCGCTCCACTATACGAGTAATGATGGGGCCCCGCACGCTCTATGACAACGACGGCTCTCAGCCCCCTTACGGAAGCAAGAGGACGTTAGCAAGGACTCGACAGCCCCGACAGCTGTCCTTCCGCCAGGCTCCAACGCTCCTCCGACAGCCACGACACCACATGAACTGGGTGCCAAAACCTCTCCGGCTGCCACGATGGCATGTACTTAGGGCGCTAGCTCTCCTCCGCTAGACACGTTAGCACACTGCTACACCCCATTGTACACCTGGATCCTCTCCTTACGCCTATAAAAGGGAGGTCCAGGGCCCTCTTACAGAGGGTTGGCCGCGCGGGGAAGGATGGGACGACGCTCGCGCAAGGCCGCTCGCTCCCTCCCGCGTGGACGCTTGTAACCCCCTACTGCAAGCGCACCCGACCTGGGCGCGGGGCTAACACGAAGGCCGCGGGTTCCACCTCCCACGCCTGTCTCCCTCCGGCTGCTTTCCCCCCTTCGCGTTCCGCCTCGCGCCGACCCATCTGGGCTGGGGCATGCGGCGACAATTTACTCGTCGGTCCAGGGACCCCCCGGGTTTCGAAACGCCGACACTAATGCACCAGCTTATTTTATGAATTTGATGAATAAGGTGTTTATGGAGTATTTGGACAGATTCGTCGTGATGTTCATCGACGATATTCTTATTTATTCCAAGAGTGATAGCGATCATGAGGAACATCTGAGATTGGTGCTACAGAAGCTACGAGATAATCAACTCTACGCCAAGTTTAGCAAGTGCGAGTTTTGGATTGGTGAGGTGCCATTCCTTGGACATATCATTTCTAATGGAGGAATATCAGTGGATCCTGCTAAGGTCAAGGAGATTATGGAGTGGAGCGTACCCACTACAGTTACGGAGATTCAGAGTTTCTTGGGACTTGCAGGATACTATCAGAGATTTATTGAAGGATTCTCTAAGATTGCCAAGCCTATGACCTCGCTTCTGGAGAAAGGAAGAGAATTTAAGTGTGACGAGAAGTGCCAAGAAAGCTTTGATCAATTAAAGAAGAGATTGATGTCACCACCAGTGTTGGTTATGCCAAATCTACAGAAGGGATTTGACATTTATTGTGATGCATGTGGCCAAGGCTTGGGATGTGTGCTCATGCAAGAAGGACACATAATTGCCTATGCGTCTCGTCAGTTGCGGAAACATGAGTTGAACTACCCCACTCATGACTTGGAACTTGCAGCCGTTGTACATGCACTTAAGATTTGGAGACATTATGTTATGGGAACCAAGTGTCAAGTATACATGGATCATAAGAGTTTGAAGTATATATTCACTCAGAAGGGTCTCAACCTTAGGCAACGACGTTGGTTGGAGCTCATTAAGGATTATGATTTGGAGATTCACTATCACCCCGGCAAGGCGAATTTGGTTGCAGATGCCTTGAGTCGAAAGGAGCATGTTCACTCCGCTATTGTTGTCCAGCCACCCAATGAATTAGCAAAAGATTTTGAGAGACTCAACCTGGGAATTGTTATGCATACGGAAGGAGTCACCATCGAATTGGAACCTACCTTGGAGCAAGAAATTCGTAAAGGTCAGGTTGGTGATGCTAAAATTCAAGAGATTAAGGATCTGATTATGGAAGGTAGAGTGCCAGAATTCACGGAGGATGAGCAAGGTACTATATGGTTCAAGGATCGAATATGTGTTCCGGAGATTGATAGCCTTCGTGAGATCATATTGAAAGAAGCTCATGATTCTGATTACTCCATCCACCCTGGTAGTACCAAGATGTATCAGGATCTGAAGCAGAAGTGCTGGTGGTATGGACTTAAGAGAGATGTGGCTACACATGTGGCTATGTGCGATGTGTGTCAAAGAGTTTAAGGCAGAACACCAAAGGCCAGCTGGACTATTGCACCCACTAAAGATACCCGAGTGGAAGTGGAAGAGATTGGTAAGGACTTAATTACTGGATTGCCTCGCACCTCGAAAGGATATGATTCTATATGGGTTATTGTGGATAGACTGACCAAAGTGACTCATTTCATTCCGGTCAAGACTACTTATAAGGGATCTCAATTGGTAGAGTTATATATGGCTTGTATTATGTCTTTACACGGTGTACCGAAGAAGATTGTTTCGGATAGAGGATCACTGTCTACCTCCAGAGTTTGGAAAAGTTTTCATGAGAATATGGATACGAAGTTGAATTTAGTACAACCTATCACCCCAGACTAATGGACAGACTGAAAGGACTAATCAAGTATTGGAAGATATGTTGAGAGCTTGTGCCCTTCAGCATGGAGGAAGTTGGGATAGAAGTTTACCTCATGCTAAGTTCTCATATAATAATAGTTATCAGGCTAGTCTGAAGATGTCACCTTTGAAGCTTTATATGGGAGGAAGTGCAGGACTCCTCTATATTGAGATCAGACTGGAGAAAGACAGTTCTTTGGGCCTGAACTGATTCAAGAGGCAGAAGAACAAGTCTGTATAATTCGAGAGAACTTGAGGGTAGCTCAGACCAGGCAAAAGAGCTATGCTGATAACAGAAGAAGACCACTGGAATTTGAGGAAGGAGATTATGTGTACCTCAAGGTGTCACCACTTCGTGAATGAGGAGGTTTAAAGTCAAGGGCAAATTGTTCCCTCACTTTATTGGACCATTCAGAGTTTTTAGGCGAGTTGGAGAGATGGCCTATCAACTTGAGCTACCTGATAATCTATCTGATGTGCATAATGTATTCCACGTGTCTCAACTTAAGAAGTGTCTCCGTGTCCCTGAGGAACAATTACCAATGGAGGAGCTCAGTGTTCAGGGTGGTTTGACTTACACGGAGTATCATGTCAAGATTCTTGACACATTGACTCGAGTACAAGAAATAAGGTGATAAAGATGTGTAAAGTACAATGGAGTCACCATGGAGAAGATGAGGCAACTTGGGAGAGAGAAGAAGAGCTTCGCATAGATTTTCCCCATCTTTTCCCTCGTTCCTCCTAAATCTCGAGGACGAGATTCTTGTTAAGGGGGTAGGATTTGTAATATGCAAAAATGTATACAGTGATAATATAGTTGATCTCCTTATTTGTGTTCATCTATTCATTACAACAAGAGAATAACTATAATTAAGAATGAGTAATTAAAACAAATGAGACATGAACAACTCGTGCACCATACTGGAGTTTATTTGATTGTGCATTTATAAACAATGGTAATATCAATAAAAATATAGTTATGTTAATATTGTTGATTTGAGACCTAATTTACAATTCTAGAAATTGGAGAAGTGAAGGAAACTACTATACAAAATAAAACAAAATATGGGATAATAAAACCTTGCTATGATGGTTTGACCAAATTGCATAATTAAAATGAGTTTAAATTCGCAATTAAGTTTGAATTCAAATTTGGATTCAAATTAGTTAAGGACAAAAGAAAAACACAAAATAAAATCAAAAAGAAAAGGGAAAAGACTGAGTTGGGCCGCGAGTACCATTTTTGGCCCAGGAAACAGCTTCCCCGTGGGTAGCTAAACACTGTGTGACAGCACCGACAAGTGGGCCTCTCCCGTCAGTGACTCGCGCGTACACCTTGCGTCTGTTTCACTGGCAGATGGGCCCAGCGTGTCAAAACCGTCTCCTTCGCGTCGGACTCGGGCTCCGTTGGGATTGGAATCTAGGCCCCATTCAACCTCGCCTTACCCGCGCTTCCTTGTCCTCGGCCACACGGGCCTGACGCGTTAGACTTCCTCTCCCTGTGCGCGAACTTCGATCAGCTGGGGTTTTGTTGCAAGCCGCCGCCGGAGTTCTCGGGATTCCGTTTCGGCTCGAGATCAATCGATCCCCTCTCGGATTTTTCCTTGACTATAAACCCGACCGCATTCTCCTCTCCTTTATCCTCCAAACCAAGCGCCCCAGTCCACTGGCCTCCTCTGGCGGGATCGTCTTCTCCATGTCGCCAGGCGGCTCCATGTCTGCTTTGTGCCCAAATCCTCGGACCGTGGCCCTACCGCTGCCGATGATCCCCACCCCTGTTGGCGCATCATCTTCAGAGTTGGGTCAGGGGCCTCGCCACTTTCGTGTGGGGTGCGAGTGCTGTGTTATTGGATCGGAGGGCTGTCTGAGCGTGGGTAATCGCTCACCGACGGCGAGGACCCGCGACTTCCGCCATGCGGCATGGGCAGTGTTTTGCGCTGCGCGATTTAACGGTGAGACCTCTTCCCTACGTTTAACTTTGGCCTGAGATTTGTGTAGAGCGTTGCGGATCGGGGAGTAGTGCACCAGAGCCAATGGATCGTCGCACTCCGGCGATAGCCTCCACCGTTGTTCACTTGGTGCGCCGCTGTGTTCAGGCTGGGGGATGAAGAACAGACACGAAACGTGGAATCCACGGTTGGGCGGTCCAGATTAGTTCTAGCATACCGTCTGGGGCGTTGGGACCTGTGCCGTTGGACCAGTATCCTACGACTCGAAGCAGATCACGTGCTATTAGGTTTGTAGCCGTTGATCTTCTATCTGGCGGCTGATAGCGTATACCGATTCAGGTTATGGGCGATCTAATTTTGGCCCTTGGATTTTGATCAAATGGCCCCAGTCGCACGATACCCCTTCACGGCGCAGGTTTTTGCAAAAGAACCATTACGATTTTAGAGATTAGAACCCGCCGTCCGCGCCTGGATTTGTCTGTGTCTTGTGGGACATTTACCCCGGGGACCCTACCTTTCTATGTTTTTATGCGTCCAACCCAGAGACCCAGGAAAAATTCAATATTTAAATATAGAGATTGATTTCAAGGTATAAATAATGGCTAGAACTTATAAAGTTCATAGAAACTTCATTTTAATCCAAATTTAATCCATTCCAGTTTCTAAAAATTTTGTAATATTATTTTCTATCATCTAGAGTCTCTGTTTTGTCATGAAAACACTAAGAAAATAATTTCTCACTTAATCCTATTTCAAGCACATAAAGCCTTTGAAAATTCATATCTTAAAATCTATAACTCCAAAAATTATGATTCCTGTTCCTAGGATTTTTATTTTAATGTGTAGATTTTTATTATGTATTTTGTTATATGTTTGGTGTGATGTTAATTTTATCTATATACTGTGCTTGTTTGTATTATGGCGATTAGAAGAACCTGTGATTGAGGATCCTGGTGAGCAGCAAATAGCAGTAGCTGAGCATGAGCTCATTGAAGGCAAGTTGTGCCCTTGACCACTTTTGTTACCCAATAATATTCTTTATTATCATTAATCAATGTATAGGTTTAATTTTGATGGGACCCAATAGGTCATCCTGTTTATCCTTTTTACCTTGTTACCCCTAATCACATGGGTAGTTTTTGCTATTACTTTATATGGTTTTGGGATTATTATTTCCTTATATTCATGTTCCAATTATTTTGTTATTCTATTTATGTTCATGTGAAGATCATTAATGTTAATTGGAACATGGAGCTTAACTGAGAAACACGTGCCACCACAAGGGTTTAATGGGACGCCCTTGGCTAACTAACCTAGGAAAGGTAGTGGAAGACTAACTTACCAAAGGGGCAAGGGCAGTAAGGGATTGCATGCAGGAGGTTCTCGGGTTGATTTTGCTGCGATGACGGTCAGACGAGAGATTCTTGCAAGTGCTCTTCCCATAAACTGTAGCGGGTTTTCAGAAGCTAGTGGAACTTTGTAAAGGCCCTCGTAGTGGATCCCTAGCCATTCACCTCGGTAGTGTCTAAGGGTCTAGCTAACCCTGGCGGCATGGGATACACGACTTGTCGGTACAGGATACAACCTCTTTAGAGTATAAAACTGGTATACTAGCCGAGCTCACGGTCATGAGCAGCTCAGGACTCTCTGATGATTAAATATGGAACCTGAACTCAATTTGTCATTTGCATTGCATGGGATTTGTTAATTAATCTTGTTCTATATTATTTATTATGGTTTGGTATTTACTTACATCTAGTAATTGCTAATAAAATTTTGACCAACTTATTAAAAGCAATTGCCAGCTTTAACTCCTATTGTTGATCAGCCTTACACATGACATGAACTCCCACATTTGGTGAGTTCATGCCACATTATTCCCCACAACTTGTTGAGCGATGAACATGTGTGAGCTCACCCTTGCTGTCTCACACCCCCTCACAGGAGAAGAACCAGGTGGTTCAAGATGAGTCACGTATCGACTGAGTTCGATTCGATCTAGGTGGCGTTTCCTAGTTGACTTGCGTCAAGGATTATCCTTAGTTCGTGTTATATTTATCTATTATTTTTGTAAGACTTTCGCTATTAATAAGTACTTTTATCTTATTGTGACATTTATCTCTATATACTCTGTTATTGTATATATTTTCTTCTTTGGCGCATGTATGAGATGCACCCGGCTTTGTCCTCTTTAAGCCTAGGTGTGACACAGTGCAATGGATTAATTTGAAATAGTTGTGAGGGGTTATTTGTAAAAAGATGACGCGGGACGACTGTTGAACTGGTGCTTTAAGTATAGTATAGAAATATTAATTTTAAGTATTAAATATAGACTTAATTTAGTTTAATAAAATTTTCTCGTCTTCTAATCTTGATATATGTTAACTAGTTTTATAATTAAACTTTTTTTTGATATTTACAATTATCATTTAAACATTTGATATTAGTTTTTATACTTAAACTTTATTTGATACTTACAATTATCATTTAAACATTTGATATGGTGGAGACTAAACTTTAGTCGGGTGAAATCAAACACCCCTTAGCGCGTGTTTGCACTCAAGCTAGTTAACTAACTAAAAAATTTCAAGTTAGTTACGCGTGCATTGTTTACGGTTTCTATATAGTATTTAGATAGACTTTGCTTCAATATATGATTTATAGTTTAAAATTTTCAGCTTATTTGTATATATATAATTTATAAAATTTCTCCTATGTATAACATAAACTGGGCAGCAGCGCGGTAGAACGTTTAGTTTCGGGCCGAAACACATAGGTTTTGCCACGTGATTTAGAGTGTGTTTGGCTTGGCTTTTGATTCTGATTTTTGGCTTTTCCCCCTAAAGGATAAAAGCCAAACAAAAGCCTGAATTCGAAAGCAGCTTTTTCTAAAAGATGTCTTTCTCGTAGTAAAAATTTGAAAACACCTCTCATATAAAACTGTTTCAAATATATACATTCGTCTTCTAGGATCCCATATTCATCTTCTAGGGTTTCATATTCGTTTTCTATAATTACAAAACTCATCGTCTCCCTCTCGGGTCCTATATTTGTTCTATGGGCTCTCATATTCGTCTTCTGAGTCTTCCTCTCGAGTCAATATACTATTCCTCTCGGGTCTAATATTCTTCCTCTCGAGTCTATACTCTTCCTCTTGGGTCTGGTATTCTTCCTCTAGTGTCCTATATCTAAATTTAACAATTTATGGACCCTTTATCTTTTCTGTATTCTTTATTGTGGATCATCAAAATAAGCAAAAATAGTATTTCTATGTAAAATACCCATAAAGGATATTTCCATTGAAATACACAAACATGATATTCGCTCTTTTCTTATTCTTGATGATATTGTAACGGAACGACGAGGCTATTCTTCGCTTTTTCGCCAACAAATCTGAATTATCTTGGAGAATGGAAGGATAGAAACAATTCCAACGATAGTTGAACCCGATTCGATCTGGCGTTAAATAATCAAGAATTTCTCTATCTTTTATTACCAAAAGTATCCAACAGTCTATGGCTTAATTGATCATTAGCATTGAGAAGTCAAAGATATATCTTCCATCAACAGAAAAAGAATAAGTATTCATTTGATCTTGATCCTTATGCAGCGAAAAAGATGTTATACTGGATCTGCACATACTTACTGACAATATCCATAAATGGCTTGTTTTGCTAATCGACGAAGATTAGTGTGGTTCTACCAAGCGGGTTTAGCTTTTTACAGTTCACAGTCCACCGCAGGTTTTTCACAGCTCATAAGTCACAACATTTTTTTCCTCTCACTCCATCTTTAATACACTTGAGTTAGTTAGTTGGCTAAAAATTACAAGTAAAAATAGCTCACTAATTAGTATCTGGATAACTATTAGCCAGTTTTAGCTAAATTTGATTCAGCTAATGAATTACATCGTCTTGAGGCACTTTAAGTGGCCTGTCGACTTTAAAGCAATCCTGGAATCTGTAATACCCAATTTGTAAATCATAAGAAAGAATTGATCTCAATATAAGTTTTGCCCTCTACTCATTAAAACATCGGAATAACCATATTTAAAGAGAATAATTAACTAAGGGCACAACAATAATCTATGCACCATGTTGGAGTTTATTTGTATGTGCATTTAATAATAATAACAATATTAATAGAAATACCTTCATGTCTAAATTTGGATTTAAAACCTACTTTGCAATTTAGAGTTTGGAGAAAGAGAAGGAAAAAACTATACAAAATAAAGAAAATAAACATATAAATAAATAAATTTCTTTCATATTAGTAGATTCAATTTGTACATTTAATATGAGTGCAAGTTCACAATCAAATTCAAATTTAGATTTGAAATTAAAAAATTAAAGCAGGAAATACAAAAGGAAAAAAAGAGTTTTCTGCCCCATGGGCTGTATCCTTGAGCCATCGGCCCACCTCGCCCATCTTCTGCGCGGCCCAGAAGTCAATAACGCTCACCTGACGTGTGGGCACGACCTGTCTGTCACTCGGCGCGCGCTTCCGAATTCGCTGACGCTGGTAAGTTGGCCCTGCCTGGCAGTCTCAGTGTGTCGCCCTGTTTTCCCTCTCCGCGCGCATGGCGCCCGAGCTTAACAGCTCACACCGATTTCATCGGAGGTAGTTGCTAGCTCTCGGCCCTTTCCCCTAGCCCTTATCTACCATCCGCAAGGACCCCCCTATCCCCTCGTTTTTGTTCACCAAAGCCCGTGCAATGGTGATTTGAGTGCAGAGGGCACCGCGACACTGATCCCCATTGTTTCTGCTACCCGACACTGCCTTCGGTTAGGAGTTTTGGCGTGCGAATCGTGTTTGGGTTGAGCGTCGGCAATGGCGCCGCCGCCGGTGCTCGGGTGTCGACGGGTCTCGGCGATAGAGTGGCGGTCGGATCGCGATCGTTGAACTGGAAATAGACGAGCGAGACTAGAAGGTCCAAACCGTTCAGTTGTTGAGTATGCGCCGTTGGTGTGGATCTTACGGCTGCGATTTAATTTCGCCTTGGATCGATCTATGTCGTAGATTAGCGATCGTGCGACCGAGAGAGAGGGAGAGAAGATCGTGCGCCGTGGGTCGGATTTTAGATCCGACAGTGGTGAGTGAAAGCGAGATTTTAACCGAAGCCGATCTAATGGGCCATTCATGCTCGATCTGACGACTGAGATCGACTTATACCCCTTCAGCTCTGGAAACTTACTAAAGAGTCCCTGTACTTGTTATAAAACAACCTGCCATCCACGTCAGGTAGAAACAATTAGAATTGAATCCTAATACTTATGAATTCATCCCTAAGTTTTCTGGTATTTATGCTTGCGGTACAGAGAGCTAGTAATTGGAATAAAAGAATTACATAAAATGATTTTAGTATTAAAATAATTCTAGAAACTTGTATAATTCATATTTAATTCATTTTAACTCCAAATTGATCCATTCTAGTGGCATTAATTTTGTTTTAATATTGTTTATCACCTAGTAACTCCGTCTGGTCATGAAATTTGGAGTAAAATTATTTGAATTATTCTATTCTAGTTACATAATAACTTCGGAAATTCATAACTCGATAACCGTAATTCCGAATTTAGTGATTCTTGT